>JAPYZR010002527.1:0-25885 GCA_030522945.1 Trichopria nigra
GACAGCATTTACTTTATTTAGTTTTTACTAGAAATCGCTGTCCAGGGCCTATTTTAATTTTATAGCAATCTAGTTTTGCCCGGACGATTTTCTACCTGGTACTGATGGATAGTATGTAACTAATATTCTTCCATTTGTATTACATACGTATTTTGAATAATTTTACTGAACAGTTATTAGGCATGATAGATTTAAGCAAAATCATTGCTACTGTAAATCCAATATTAAAATCCAGTATTTGGACAGTTTTGAAACAAAAAACTTGTTTATTTATTTTTGTATAGTTATTATTCAGTATATATGAACACTTTTATTGCATATACACATACACTTTTAAACCAATAATTTTAGGCAGCAACTAGCTTTTATCCAGTACAATTGACGAATTTCTACCAGGGTCATTCAATTTCATTTTTAGAACTTTAATTTTTTCATTTACCAGGATATCTTGACAGGCATTTATGCAAAAATGATCAAATTTGTTGTTTTTACTTTTCTATGTATTCTAATTTACCATATATACGTACAGTATTTACTATATTTTTTTGTGATACGGTACATTTGACAGAATATACATATAGTATTTGAACTAATTGGACACGTGTGCATCTAAGGACATTGATTCATTCTGAGACTTCGTGACTATTTTCTTGACAGGCAAGATAAAGGCAAGAAAGGAAATTCACGGAAAGAATCGATGTCCGTCGGTCTACGACGTTTGGTTCGATATATGTTGTATATGTCGTGCGCGGTTCCACATACATGCGATTGGATGTATGATTGCTTGAACATATGCATAATGCATGGTATTCGTCAGAAAATAATCATTTTTTAATGTTTACTTCTTAAGCACGCGTATAATTAAATTTTATCAAAAATCAAATTACGAATTGTTTTGCCATTTTTAATAATGCTTTCGAAATCGCTAGGGGGCCAAATCCCTTTTTCCCAAATCTTCTATACATGAATTAATTATTATTATTATTGTCCAATTACCACTGGCCCAGGATCATAGCTATATATGTCGTGACTCTTGTTTCATCTGTCTCTTTCTAACTTAAGATAAGGATTTCACAAGAATAGAAAATGTCAAATGCTGATTCGATTTTCGTATCTGAGATGATTCAGGCTCAGTAAAACTGAAGTTGAAGTGAGGAGTATTTAGGAAAACTTTCAGTAATTCTTTTGTATTTTTTTTTTGTATCAACTAGCTTAATCTTTTATGAGTTACTTTACTTAAGTGCATGAAATGACCGGTATATTCTCTTTTACTCTGGATATTTTATACTTTTATACGGCGTTCTGTGAAATGTCATAAAATCAAATAGCTGTTGATTATGTTGGATCATTTTGATTCTAATGTTTTCATGCAAAAGACATTGCCATATAAAGTACATCAATTAAATTGCACTCCATGCAGACCAAAATTAATCTTCAATAAAGTTCACATTGGCTACAATGACGCTTGGAGATGACAATAGTTAGCGTTATACTTTCAAGGCATTATCATTTCATATTTCAATCAATAGCGTAAATTGAGTTTATCCAACGTTATCCATCAGCTACAGTACAGTAATTATATCTGTAAACATTTTCGTAGCGTTTATATTTTTGTATAGTGTTTACATTGTGTTTCATCTTCCGAGATCAGATGCATAATTTTTGCTTTTGTTCTATCATGATTCTGGATGAAAGACAGCGACCGAGAAGTGGTTTGTTATGAATAGTACCACAGTATGCCCTGTCCAAATCTGTACTATCCTAGACTGTACCTCTCTTCAAACTTATATAATATTTCCCCGTCCAAATCTGTATTTCCCCCTCCATCTTCCTCCCCATCACAAACCTTTTTATGTCGTCCAAGTCGAATAGTAATCGGCATGGACAGGATGATTGGCAGGATTGAAGACCAAAAGAATCGAAATCGTTGGTTCAATTACTAGCACGTCCTGGAACTCGAACCATTGGTCGTATCACGTTAAGCCTTTTCCTGTTCCACGTTAAACGCAAAAAGGACCTGAAATAATTCTTAAAAACTTCAACGACATTCGCACAGGCGACCTTAAGGTCCATCAGCGCTCGTGTTCCGCAAATAATAATCGCGGGAGCGTATAGCCGCAGGCAGAGATTCGAATCTCTTCTAATTACGTTATCTGCTTACGTTACACGTTCTTCCCACGTAGGCGGCTGTATTTGCGGCTTTTCGCCGACATCGCACTAGTTTATACCGTTACGGAGCGGCGATTCCGCGCTCGAGAGAAAACATTCTGGTCGGTTTTATGTATATATACGCGGCTGCAGGAGCAACGTATGTGCCATGTGCGATTATGCCGTTTTGCGTAACGGACGTCGAGCATCGCACCATCGAAGCTTACGTAAAGACAAGGACGTACCTTTATTACAACTGTAACGATTCCGCGAACGAATGCTGTCAAGATGGCCCCCATCGCGTCATTCGCGCAGACCAAGGCGACGACTTGAATGAAAGCCCGTGCGTCCACCAGTAAACAATGGAAGGATGCATATCTGTATTTACCCAGCAAACACAAAAGTAACTGGTATATAACGACTATGTAACATTTATGTAACAAGTAGCAGTTATATAAATGTTACATTACCGTTACATTTTGTGTTATTATCAGTAACTTTGACTTATTGTCTCTGATGGATACGTTGCTGCCGTTTTCCTCGTGAGATAGGATTTAAACTGGAGAAACAAAAATTACGACGCGGCTCTAGGTCCATTACTGTTTGGTAATGTCATTTGGACTTTATATATTTAGGACAGTGATATAAAAGATTCCTTTCAGGTTCTTACGATGATATTGATGTTTTACTTGATGTCTTAGACTCAGTATAAGCGAAAAGAATGAGAGGTTTTAGGTCGAAGCTACATATAGTTAGGTCAGGTTTGACTAGCCGAATCATCAGTTCATTAATGGTTCCAGTGCAAGTAGATTGGAGACAGCACAAAGTATTGCTAAGTCGCCTTACCAATAATTCCATTTTTCTAAGCGTTAGAATGCCAAAACACGGATTTGACATTTCACTGACTTTGATTGACAGACAACCACGTAGGAGATGACGCGTGTCATGAGTCTATTCATGATCTGAAGATAGGACCATTGTAAAAATAATACAAAGACAAATATTGCTCGTGTGGACGTTAGCTTCGTTGACAGATTGAAGCAGTTCTTATTGGTTGGTGTCATTAGTATGCCAGTAATCTCCCGTTTCTCATTGTAGACTGATCACCCTTTGAAATTCATTAGCAATGATGGCAATTCTACATCAATTTTGGAAATTTGTTATATTAAAAGAAGATTGGCGATACCGCACATTTTAATGCAGCAATCATCAGAACAGATTTCAATGAAAACTTGAATCTCCAACCAATCGCAAAGTTCTTATACAATTCCCGACTTTCTGACGTTTTCATTTAAGGCCCAATTAAAAAGCTCTTCGTCACTTAAATGGACCGCGCAAAAAAATAATTACGTTTCACCGTCTGTCAACTTCTTCATCTCCATTGAAATGCACGCGCATGAAGTTTTATAACACTCCCAGATAAGCTCTCGTTCTATATTCCCGCGTTATCGCCTCAGATGAGAGCGGGACGTCGCTACCGTTTGCGTGCGCATATAAATTTCGTGTTGTGTGTAAACCTTGAATATCTCCTGCCATTTAAAATATTTCTTCGAGCCATTGCCGTCAAAGCGTTCGAACAAGAAATTTTCTGGAGGCAACGTGCCGTGTAGAGGTAAATTCTAATTATTGGCGAGAGCGGTGAAAGCCATGCACGCGAGAAATGGACCGCGAAATGCTCGCGCAGAAACTACGGTTTAACGCCGCGATTTAGGGAATATATTGCCACTACGTGAAAGTGTGGAGCGCCAATATTCTTTGTTGCCGTGGAAAAGAAACCACCTGAACAAATGCACAATGTGAAATTTAGGAAATGAGCGATATATATATATGCTCGTTATGGTTTAATAAGTTGACGTCTTTTTGCAATGTCAACAAAATTATCAAGTCTAGAGTCATTATTCATAAATTATAGTATTAGTAATGTATATGTGTATTCTGTATTTTCCTGCAGTAAAAAACTAGATTGAGTCATATATAATAATTAAATCGTACGTAATAAAGACATGTCGTACGAGTAGTACACATTACAGCCGCTAGGCGCCGCGCCACTAGCGCCACTGTTCTACTTTTCTCGTAATGTATAGAAACCACGTTCAATATGGTATATTCAGTAGTCCGTCGCGGCGCTCGGGCCTAATGAATATGTAATATTGGTCATGTATAATGTTTTATTTCTTGAATTTATTGAAATCTTCGTCATTTTGTTCGATATATAGATGCCTACTATACTTTCTACTCATTGCAATATCTCAATAAAGAATGTTCATTCATGGAATAAAGCATAAATCACAGGTCACATTGACGACATCGAATAACCAATGGGCGTGAAACCAACAGATTCGTTTGGCACTTTTATAATGAAAATAGAAAATTATTAGAAAGGCCAAACTCTATCGCTTGGCATAATTTATCAATAAATTAATGCTGCCCGGGGATAAATGTTTAATTCCAATTGCGTGTTAAGTTATGGAATTAAAATTGACTGTTAAAATTTTAATTCTTACAGGAAAAATCTTAGAGTTTAAAACTTGTTGGCGAAGATAACTTGACGATGATTATATGCTGCTCTCACCCACTTCTACTATTTTACACATGATGATTGGGTTTCGTTTAATAAAAGGTAAGTTGATAATTGACAACAATTATGAGGGATTATGAGAATTTATTTGAGTATCAATATTTCAAATGTATAGAAGCTGTATATTTTTGGAATATCGCGAGGAATATCGCTTGTGTTTGTATATATTAGTAATGATTTTTTATCGAAATAAATGACTATAAGCAGTTTTATTCAAGATAAAAAATAGATAGAATATCGTTACATTTATGCATGAATTGATTTTTCTTGAACGATTCATTGCATCCATGTAACATTTCAATTTTGTTAAAAATTGAAAACATACACGTTTTTGTAATGCTCTGGAAACGGTGAATGGCATATCTCAGAAACGTTACATCGAAACATTACATTTCAAAAGTTTATTTGCCGTTACAATAACTGTACTGACTTAAGGAATTAACATCAATATCACGAAAGCTGGATCTAACTTGTACAAATTGCTGCTCGATTTCACTTTTGAATTTGCACGCCACCTATCGCTTAGTTTCAACTCTCTCACAACGTACAAGAAATATTTCCATGAAACGTTACATTCGCAAGTTCACCTAGAAAATTATATTAGTAACTTAAACGCGCATCATCACAGTAATTTTGAAACGTTGCAGAACCATGCAGTTAGCAACGTTACCAAAAAGATTATATTGTAACTTCCTTGCGAGAATGTGAAATTTTCTTGGATAAATTGTAACGTTTCAGGTGTCATTTTAAAGAAACATTCGTGTGACTTTGCAATATATAACTTTCTTAAACGTGTTACGTGAAAGTTTCATAAAGTAACAAGGGAACCTCTCAGGGTATGCCTTTGTGTCATAGTAACTTTGAAACGTTGCTGGAACATTCGTAACGTTTCCAAGCATGCATTGTAACGTTCCTGTGATGTGTCAAACTTTCTCGGTCCAATTGTAACGTCGCGTATACCATTGCAATTACTACTTATTATAAACGTTCCCGAGACGTTTATTAATTCATTCTATATGCAACATCGGAACGTGTCAGAAACAATAATGCACCGTTACTGGGTAACGTTACATTTTTATTAACAAATGGATGTAACATTTCAGGAAGGTTATATTTTTAGCGGGTTGCTTTTTTATAATAAAACTGAATACTTGTTTTTTAATATTAGAATATAATGTACAATAAATGCTTTTATGTAAACACTAACATACGAATAAATAGTACATATACGTGTAAATTTACAAGACAAAATATGAAATTTACCATGAATTAGAGAAATGTACATCCGTAAAAAATCCTCCGACACTCCTCGCCACGCATGAATATGCCATCATTAATTCTTTCTATAAATAGAAACTACATAAAACTATATAAATATAGAACTAAAATCGATAACGTTATCGACATTAAAATGGTCGCACAATAATGTAATCATCCGCAGGCAGCTATATAATAAATCATAATATTATATAGATCGTAATGAACAATTGATGATTTCCGTGGCAGATTATGAAAGTATAAGTTGATCGACTGTGACTAAAATGTTCTCATTCAACCGATATGATCTTCATCAACGAGTAAGAGTATTGCATGCATGTATTGCAAACGTTAATGACATACAAAGTATATGGTAAACATATGCCATTTTTATATTAAAAATTTATTATATTGTCTGTTTCGTATATCTACAATATAAAATTAATCGTGAATTTTTTTTAGAATTACTTTTTTTTTTATTTTCGTAAAAAAAAATGAATGAAAAAAATATATATAGACACATGTAAATAAATAAAAAAAAAATATTCCAGATTGTAACTTGGTCATACAAAAATTGTCAAGCGACAGTATTTAAATGAAAAATTATGATCTTCAATTTACACCTTTGGTAAATAGATTAGAAAACGTACAACAAATACTTTATAGCAACGAGGTTTCTGATTAAAAGATTATGCTATATGCTCGAATACAAGACTCCAGAATTTTATTCTTCAAATTTGCATACAAATTGCGACCAGTGTGCGAGTGAGAGAGATAAGAATCGAACGAGTAAAATGAATATTAATACATCTTAATTAAACGAATCAATTTAGCAGCAATGATTTCAAGAATAAGTGATTCCTTACTTTTTTTTATAATGTACTTTTCTGCCATAAGACTATAAAAAAAGTATAATTTCATACTCAAATTTGAGCAATGCGTGTATCTATACAATGTCGCGTTTCCTCAGTTAAAAATCATCAGCTCCTGGCAGGAAATATACGATTTCTCTAGACTTTAAAATTTCTAGACATTGCCTTAAACTTCCTAAGATGATATTCGTTTAAAATTACAAATACAAATGTACTCTATTGTAATAACCAATAACGAATTCTTATCGTTACTTTTTTTTTGAGCACATATTGCAGAGGGAACATTGCGGTCCGACATTGCACAATTTCTCGAGCGTAAATAGCCATAAACCATCACGAAGAGAGCGAGGAACACGGATGTATGGTGGTCGGCCATTGACAGGAACTTCCGGTCGCGCTCGTATATATATACACTCTATATGTATATATGCCAACGAAAACGCAAATCGGTCGACACGTAACCGCGATATGGTTGTTTCGAAATTCGTGTGGGGAAACCGCGAAGAACAGGCCCCGATTATTAACCATGGACTGCTTTCAAATCGAAACAATTAAACGTGCTGGAGCATTTATTGGAACGAGCCCGAAGAAATTTGTCAGCATAATCGACTTTCTCAATTCATGCAAATTGACGGCATTATATATGTACGTCTTGAAATATATACATTTTTGGAGCACCACAGTATGAAATTTTGGGGAATAAATATGGATAGGAATATTACACATATATTCCAGGTATGGTCATATATAATTGAGATATAACGATATATAATTATTGACCTGATATAAGATATAATTATATCTGATCTAGATTATTTAATCCATTTTTTCCCGGGATAACAAATTACGTTCATACACGTAGGGTTTATTTACAAAAATTATTCTCATGCCATTCTTGCATGGCATGAGAATAAATAAGAACATCCAAACTGGAGTGTCTCTCCAGTTTGGATGTATAGGATATTCGGAATTCGAAAGTATCTATCTATATATATATATATATATATATATATATATATATTATCCGTACATTTTAAGAATTTACACTAAATTATGTTTATATGTGTACCAACATCAAAATACAATTATTTTGTCGTTGATTTGCGATAATAATTAAGCTCGTGATGTTGGGAAGTACTCAGGACGTCCTATGGCTATCCAGGACGGATATAGGGATACTCAGCAATATTTGTGGATACATATATGATGATGTGTTACAAAGTAAAAACATAACCTATCCGACTTTTATTGTTTTTTTTTTGTAAAGCATAAAAAACCTATTTTACAAGGTTCATAGGTGATAATTACATAGCTTATAAATATACCTAACTGTAATATTAATATTGTCAATTTTACAAACTTTTCATATTTTTAGTTCATAATCTTTAAAGAATTTGACAACTGATTTAATTACTATTGGATTTCATGCACATACAATATTTGACATGATAGTAGACTATTTTTCGCAATGTATTGTTCTTTAAATATTATCTATGAAAATATTACTGAGAAAGAAATATTAAATAAAAACTTAACTATATACATGAATTTTACTGATTTGAAAAATGCAGCTGCATAGAATGGGTTTTTCGTGACTTCTTGGTAACTGCAAATGTCAGTAATTTATTTTTAAAAAAACTGGTGTAGCGATGATGTCGCAGAAAATCTTGTGGAGGAAAAGAGTCTTCATTCGTTTGGATTCCTCAATCTTGGAAATATTTTTAACATGAAATGTGTAATCGTAAATAAAATTGATAAACTAATTAATTTTCGTAGTTTCGATTTTTTCCCATGATAAGTAAGTTGCTGAAGTGCGAAACGTTGGAGCTCAACGGAAATTATAAAAAATATTGTATAGGGATCAATGCAGAAAAAAAAAAACAAAATGCGTAATATTTTTGATCACGTTGGAAGGGAAAATAACTGGAGTGTATACATATGTATTTCTTTTATGATGTTCGTTGAACTCCAATGTTTCGAAGTTTTGAAATTTCATCATGACATGTGATGTAATATTATTCTTCAACGACACTAGCAATAATATGAAATTACGTTTTTTTTTCGAAATACTGATTTTCAGGCATTTGCACTGGTATGATAATATGAATTCAGAAAAATTTCTATTTTTATGTCTGTTTTTCATAATGTCACTTGTAAGGACTAACTTTTAGGTCCGTAAATAAATAAATAAATAAATTTCAATAAAATAGCGTCTGCAATAATAAAAGAAAATATTGCAAAACGTCATTGATGACATAATTTCTGCTACTTCCTACACAATGAGAGTAATAACGAATTCTTGATCATTGGATTGTTATATATTCAAATATAGACACACATTTATATACATACATATATATAAACACACATATATATATATATATATGTACGAAAAATATTATTTTTGGATATACGCCCTCGCCCTGGTAGAAATGAAAACATTTCTTAGCCAATTCTTAGACAGTTCAGATATTTACCATGTTAAAGGCATAGGAGAAATGGATAGTGTAAGAAAAAGACAGGTCTAATGTCTATTGGGAAAACGCCAATTACTTATCAGTAATGTATGTGCACACATATACACACATATATATTCTTTTTACTGACATATATTAGTTAAAAAATGAAGTTTAGAGGCATCTCTTTTTTCGTTCATTCGCCTCATCTATTATTTATCACAAAAAAAATATATTAGTTCAGTTTTCAATATCGATGGGCGATGATTTTTTTATCTGCACATATATAATGATCTCCCGGATTACATTTATTTCAATTATCGAACATACCAGCACATAAGTAACAGTCACTGCAAATCTAATTAATCAATCATTGATGATTAGCAACATTAGCAACTACATGGTAAGAATTATAAACCATTTTTTGAAAGTCAAATAATTAAAAAAAAAAAGATTAAAATTTAATTTAATTGTCATTACAGAATCATAGAAGATATGAAAAAATTAATGTAAATATACACGTACAATTTCCATGGTAAAATTTATCAAAATTGACATTATTGATTAAAATTGAAAAACCTTAATTAAATAAGTTAAACAATGATCAAAACTATAGTTACTATGATAAAAATTTATAGGAAAATATATAACGTCTAAAACTCGAATTTCAATCTTGAAAGTATTTCTAGACTTTGTGATTGCAGCCGCCACGAGGAATTAATAAACGCAACGAACTTAAATCACAGAACAAGAAACTTCCTCGAATTAATCCATATCGTGATAACGCGCCAAATGGCAAGTTGTACTCTTCTAATCGGTATACGTTTGATTGAAAAATTGAATTATTCGGATACCGAACTTGAACATTGCATTTCCTTCGGCAGTTTCGTATCATTTCGGAATGTGCATCGAACGTGAGCAGAAAATGCTCTTACACTGCGGTTATTGACAAAGATAAAACGTGACATGGTTTTAATACGCTGTCTTAACACCCACTACGATCACCTACGCATAATTTTACACACCTAGTATATACTTCCTTGACGAAGAAGCCGAGATGCGTGATGAATCTAAACGAGCATTCGAAGCATTCAATTTTGCTGTATTTGCAAGATCAATTTCTCTGCGTTTTATCGTGTATCACTTTTGATTACGTTCGCTTGAATTATCAATGGTATACGCGAATTATTTTATAAAAATGAGAAAAGTATATATAATGTCGTTATACTTCCGGAATAATAGTGACACGTTAAGATTCTGATACGAAAAAGTATACACTGTAAAAAAGAAATACTTAAATTCAGTAAAGAAAATTGACTGAAATTAACGTGTAATGTAAACAAGCCCCCTTAAACAATGACAGACGTGTGCACTATGCATTGGCAATTTTAAGACGTAAATATTTTAAGTATTTATTTTTACAGTGTATTTGGCAACAAGACTGTCGGCATAAAGGGTATCTTATTATACTGAAGCACAAACTCCCCGCATTATAGTGTGGAAAACCTCCACTTTACGCAATAAGTATACCATCATCACTGGAGCTTTTAAATAAGCCAAAACATAGTTAAGAAAATATACTTAATGCACAAAAAAAAGAATAATCTTATATTTTACCAATTAGTGCAGAAATCCCTACTTTACGCAGTAGTTCGTAAAATCTACTGTACTTTCAAACATGCAAACTTTTACCTCTACAATGCCGAAACTAGTTTTTTTTTGTGTACGAGTTACACAAATTAAACACAATTGAAAAGACAAACCAATATAGCGTAAAAATATTTAAATATCTTCTGAATTCGTATTGTTTGAACTATTATTTGGTTCAAAGTGTATAGTCGAATCCAAATTCTAATATTTGATTAGAAATGTAGAATGACAATTCTGTATTGATAGTAAATGTAAATTGCATTTTAATACTCGAGAAAGTAGTGAATTTCAATAAACGAATTATATAGGTGAAATGTGGAAGGTAAATGCGGGAGTAGAAGTTCGTTTTTCGTATTTGCAGGGTCATTGAAACTGTACCGACTCATTGATAATTATATAGAACAATTGCTGCTTCAGTCAGTTGGATCAAGACAAAGTATTTTATACTCTTACTGTTAAGGTATATGTATACATGTACGATATATGTATAGATATATATATGTATATGTAGTTCTAATTAAAAGAGATATAAGAAACAGATCGGTATATAGTTTCAATAATGAAGCCATTGAGGGGTAAGTTGAATTGTCTTCTAGCAGACACCACCTATACGAGAGGATGCTCCGGTCATCCGGACTGCCGGTTTGCCTCAACCCGTAAAAGAAGTTCAACGAACTCAACATTATCGAAAATAATAATTTTTTATTATAAATATCGCGGAATAAAGTTACATTATGAATGAATAAAAATTGAATTTTTGTTTGACTTAATCGTTACTGAATTTAAAATTTGTTTTATCATTAATTTTTCAATAATTATTTTTTTAACTCTGATTTATTTTGTTGAAATTGGTATTTCTTGTTTCTTTTCTTTTCTTATTTATTAAATCGATTCTTCTTAATTTGTTTTCCTTTGCATTATTGTTTTACTGATAACTTGTATGCTTGTCACTTCAAAATAGTTTTAATCAGACCCCTAATATTTTTGAATTAAAGGTTGAAATACCGAGTTTATTAGACTAAACAAAATGTCAAAAATCGTAACATTTTCATTCAATTCACTGTATTTTCAATGAGAATATCGACAAAAATTGTATGGCTTTTTAAATTTTGTTTTTGTTTTAATTTTAGGATTTTTTTTTTTTTCTAAAAAAGTTCTCAAAATAATATAGAAATGTCGAATATATCAGGGAGGTTCAGTCTTTTGACGCAGATCGATTTGGTATATGAATGCCTTCATTCATAAAATGTGCTAAAATTATATCTTAATTGGGGTTAACAATAACGAACCGATTATTAAGTTTTCAAAGTTACAACTACGTCATTCCAAATTCACATAAATTCGTACTCCAATTCGTATGATATAAGACATAAGCGCGGAATCAAAGATTACATTCATTTGTATACATTTCATATCATTTATTGTGAATCGAATTTTTGTATTTTTAGTGTGTATATTAATAAGTTTTAAAAATAATATTAGAAAAAATGTTAAAAAATTAATAAAACACTCTTCATACTTTTCCGACGTTTATCCATTATTATTGACAACACCAAATGTTAATAATATTTAAGTTACTTCATCTGAATTAGTCAATCGTTATGTTAACAGCAACTTGAAATTTTTCGAATTAATGTCATTAATATACAACGTGGCTGTTAATGACACCACTTTTGATTCTCAAAATCTAAATGAAAGTCGATTCTTCCTGCAATAAAGACATTTTAATATTATATAGTCTCTATATACTTTCATTGTGCAACTTATATACTACATGCAATTGCGGGACCTTGTATAATTACGGTGAAATACTCGTCTATTGTTAATTCCTTGTGTTAATTCCATACTGGTTTATGTAACTCGTTCTACTCTGTAGAATTATTGACGTTTCAGTAACAACAAAAACACGTGAGCGAGCAAGGCTATACGAAATCGCGCATACGTAGGTGAACAAAGACGCTTGCAAAATACATTTCCTGCTAGCTACCATTGGAGAAATCATGAAGAATATACGTAAATCAGAAAATAAAAAAAACAAAAAAAAAAAAAACATACGATCTCAGGCAAAGAATAAAACAATTGTGAAATACCCAAACTGTTTAAAAAATTTTAATCTTCTCGGCTATTTGCCATAAGAAAACCATACCCCACGATATTACGTGCAGATTTTATGAATTCTTACTTCATTGTTTTTGTCCTGCTGATCTCTCAAACCAACAACCACGAAATAGTAGACGTCATCGAGCGTATTTAGATATGTACGACGGAGCTTATTTCATCGGTATATAGTTATTAACGAGCGACACCTATATACAATTATGTACGTGGCAAACCCGTTACTTGTGCCACTTTGACTTCAATTTGGTCGTAGTTCTGCAATTCATGTAGTATATATATACGACATTTACGACAATAAACCATTGTCGTTGTTGTTCTGAGAGTAACTAAAAACTTAGAAAACAGCCATTGTATCATTTAGTGAAACACACGACTTTTTAGATTTTTTTTTTAGTTTTGTATATAGTAAAAATGACGTTTCAAGAATTAAAAAATGTTATTGGTGTATCAAAACTGATTTTTGTGTAAATAATATTTACATATGCACACAGCCACTCACAAGTTTATTCTTATATTTATTACACACACACACATATATATATATATATATATACATATATTATATTATGTGTATATTTGATAATATGCAAAGTTTGCAATAATAAAATTCAAACAATTATCGAAGTGCAGTGTATATAAACAGAGGAATCAATTATGGAAAAGTGACGTCAGTATTCTGATAACATTATGTGTAGATATGAAAACCCGATTATCGAATATCGATTAGATTAAACCAATTCACACGTATACATAGCAAGATCCGGATGATATAATATGGAATAATATCATGAGCGGAAAGCGGATGTAAAAATTACGCGAATAATCCTACAGTAAATCCATTCGTATGAGCATGTCAGTTTATCACTGCCTTATAGTTGTATATTCATCAAGATTCGATTTACGTAATAACGACATATATATATAAGTCAACCGTAATTGCATACGTGCTTGTAGAACGATCGATTGTCTTCCGGCATATTTGTATTTAATTTTCATTTTAAACAAATATTTTCCAAAAAAATCAATTAGGAAACCAATTTTAATATTTACACGAAATCGTGTTTAAGTGGTCTTAAATCCCTATAAAAAAAAAAAGAAGACGTGCCCAAAGACGTTCAAAAAGTCAAAAGTGCAAAAGTATGTATGAAAGGACTTCTTATTTCCGATGACAATTTCGTACATCCTTTTTGAACGTCATTTGCATGTCTTTTTTCTTAACAAGGTAATATACTTCATTATGTACAATATTCCACATAATTATATAATGTCAAATACACCAGATCACAAAAGTGACAGTAAATTTGTAAAACAGGAAAAAAAAGTGTTAAAAACAAAATATATCATATTTTTGGCAATGGTATATTTCATTACGAGTGCAGGAAATGCAAATTCCCGCACGAGCAATCAACAACAGTTTTCTCGTACGCAAAAAATTCGTATTTCCCACATAGGTTACCTATAGTTAATTTGCATATATACAAATTAATAATTGTACATCAAAGTTCGTAGAAATTCAACGATGAAAAATCGTTTTGTAACTGTTACATCTCTACAGGAGTAATTTTGGGACGACACGTAATTAATAGGTATAGGTATTATTTACATGAAACAAGTTCAAAACAATTTAAAAAGATATATCAGTATTTCCGTCATCATATATTGATCTTCCGTTTAAATGCTTGTCGTTATCAATTTCTAGCCTCTTGAATGAAATAAGAAAGAAAAATTATTGTCGACCGAAACTTCAATATATCATGAATCAATCTCAATGAATATGAACGCAACGTAATTGTAAAGACCGGGAAAATATATGGGATAGCAAGGGGGTAAATCTGTCGACTAGCACCAGTTTAATGCGGCTTTGTTATATATTTGCCTTTGCCGCTCCACATATATATATATATGCATATAAGACGATGCAATGGCGTGCGTACTAATCGAGTAATTTAGGAGGATCGTCCCAGCACAATTGAGCGCAATGTGAGATAGTCGTTATTTATAAGTTGTACGTGGGTGTATTTAATAGACGCCGACAGCCTGCACTCGGTTCTCGTATTTGCATATGCATTTCTCGAAATGGAATGCGCTAAAAAGCGAAAATGAATATCGTACTCTGCACAATTCGACCGCTTGCTGCGCCAATCGGATTCAATCAGCACGCAATCCTTATCAGCAAGTTAACAAACTAGAAGGATATTGCTTCATGAATTCGAGCGCCGATGAATTGTTCACCTGTCGCACGAGGCCTTGGCACAATTAAAAAAGAAAGACAATAAATCGTTTAGGACGTTCCTATCTTTAATTGAAGACGATATTAATCTTGCATGAAGAATTCTGAACCTTATTTATTTTTAAACTGATTATTAATTTTCAATACAGTTCGAGGAGTGATTCTGTCGTTTATTGAAAGTATTGCCCGCCAAATCGAACGGTCAAAAGTCCACCCCCGCCCCCTCAATATTTTCGAAATTTTTATGCTATTTCATACAATAATAAAAGGTTAAAAATAATTTAAAAAAATTTTTTTTGAAAGTTGAAAATATAGGATTTACGAAAAAATGTATAGTATATAAAAGTTGCTGTTCTGAGTGATCTTTGCAGTGAAATTTTTTGTGCGAATTTTGGAAAAGCGATTGCTTGAAATGCCGTCAAAAATAGACGACGTGCTTTTTTTCAATAATGAAAAAATCCGGATTGTCTCCGAACTGACGAAAGAGTATTCTGTCAAATTTTTAGATTTTCCGAGAGTGACATATACTTGAAAAAAAAATTATTGTCTATTTTTGAAGACATTTCACGCAAACGGTTTTCCAAAAATTTGAAAAAAAATTTCTTTGCAAAGTTTATTTGAAATCAAAACTTTCATGTATATATTTTTCGAATTTCTCATAGATATTTTCAAAAATACATAAATTTGAATTAAAATTCTTTTCTCTGAAAAAACGTTTGGAAAAATAAATTTGAAAAAAATCAAGTTTGCACTTGTCATGGTTGGATAAGCCAATTTTGAGATAAAAACTTGCGTTTCTCCAGAAAGTGTTTATGAATTATCAAATGAAAAATATATTTTTAATAAATTGAAAATTCTATAATAATATATTATGTCTTATACATTTTGTAATCAAACAACATATTTGTTGAATTCTAATTTTCTAAACAAGGTAAAATGAAACCGCATGCTTCTGGAAGCTTCGGATAAAATAGAAAAATACATTGTGTACATACAGCTCACAAACACGAGGGAATCGATTAATTTTCCGCCTATACGTATATGTACGCAAGTACGTGTTGGTGGAAGAACTGGTTATTTACTCAATCGCTATATAGCCGCGACATTGATGAATAACGAGACGGGTATTTTTCATTCATGGATTTCCTCCGATAATAATGCATAAATTTACCTCGTGTGTTTATAACCATTCTGAAATATATATATATATATACCGACACTTTTGGAACGCAATAATTATTAACGACGTAAAGTATTGCGGTTGCATATAACAGTGCAATAAATATAATTCACTCGTTGATTTCATATATCCTAATTTAGGTAATAATATACAAATCATTTTCAAACACTTTAGTATCTTCTTCCTAATATACATGTTCATACATACACGAATGTACATATATATGTAATATATAATAATAATAATAATTAATTTTATTATTATTATTATTATTATTATTATTATTATTATTATTATTATTATTATTATTATATTATAACAACGTTTTTATATGCCAACTTCATAATTATTTAAATTTGTTTAATGACATTTTTTTATTCGTGTTGTACTTTATTTGTACGACCATCATCGGACACTAAATCAAACGTCCCACAATTACGTGAGTTACGTGTCTTTCATCAACAAATGTAATTTTCCCATTTTAATAATACGTTTATACAGTAATTCTTATTATTAACTTACTTCTTATTACTAACTTATTATTAACTTGCTTATTATTAAGCACTTCAATATTTAAAGTATACGTAAGGTAATATAGAGTTTAGTCATCATGTCTGCACGAGTGCTGAACTATTATAATCGTCTTAAAAACTACGTTTTTCTTCTTTTAGTTCGTTATAAGAATGTCAATTTAAATAATTAGCATTTTCAATATTGACGTCCGGTAGAAAATGGAGAGCAGGATTTAGCTTTTAGTTTTCGTTCAATCTTTTATATTTTCTATATACTATTTAATATATGAGGACGCAGGGATAATTGCTGCCTCCCGTATAGTACATTTACATAAGTTATGGCTATTTTTGACATTTTTAGTTTTATAGATAGATATATATATTATGTACGGAAATAAATCATTGGTTCAATGAAATGCTGCACCCGTACTCACAATATGAACTATTTTTTATGAATGAACCATGTTTATTTTGTATTAACATCTCGACCATTTATTAATAACTCCAAATTCCGTCCAGTTTTGGTCACAATCACTAATTAATTATTAGTATTATTATTATTGTGTATAGAGGTTGCATATATATACATGTATTTAAACAAATTTAAATAACTATACAAAATTGTCGTATCTAATGTATATATTGTTTATTAAATATTAGTTTATTAAATGTTTATACATACATATACAGGGTGGACCAAATGAGTCTATAATGGGAAATATCTCGAAATAGAGGCACAATACAAAAAAATACTTGAGACAAAAGTTGTAGGGGGCGAGGTGGGACATGCAATGGTATCATTAACTTTGACCTTGAATCGAATTTCAAGATTATTTAGAGGTTAAAACGGTTTTTTTAAATGGGAATCCCTATTTTTTATCCCCGATTTGGAAAGAGCGAAAACCTTGCCATGACCTTGTTGAAAATATCGTATAAATATCGTTTTGAATGTAAAATTCTCCGCTCTTTTCAAATCCGAGATCAAAAATAGGGGTTCCCATTAAAAAAAACGTTTTAACCTCTAAATAATCTTGAAATTCGAATTCAAGATCAACGTTAATGATAGCATTGCATGTCCCCCTTCGCCCCCTACAACTTTTGTCTCAAGTATTTTTTTGTATCATGCCTCTATTTCGAAATATTTCCATTAAAGATATGATCTTTAAATAATCAATTATTATTACTGGACGACTAATGGACTCCCTTCATTCGTCCAAATTGGATGTCCATATATGTACGGATCATTGGTCAGAATTCGGAGTCATCATAGCATGGTTTCTCCATCAATACTTTTTCTTCTGTGTGTCATATTCAATTACTGTTTTCCTTGTTTTAAAGATGTTGCCTCGTATAATACGTAGATAAGAATGTAGTTATTTAAAACTTTGAAATTTTCATGAAATATCGAAAATACATGAGTCCATTTACAAAAATAAAGATATTATAGTCGCGTGAAGTCATTTCTGAGAAAAGCTTATATGGAAGGACGAAAAGTCGAAATATGTCTTTTTTTGTGAGGATGTATTTAATCGCAGAAAAGAGAAACGAATCATATATAGTTCATATATATGTGTGAACAGAATGTTACGTGGACCATACTGAGGTATTATCAAGAAGCCTGTACTCACTACTTGACGAACAAGATCTTGAAGTATAAATTGAAACTCACCTAAAACAGAAAAATTAATACTAATTATTATTATTATAATCAAACATTAAGCAGAGACATATAAATGTTTAATAATACATATGCAAAACCCTACAATTTCGTGTAAAATAAGAATAAAAAACTGATTATTTTTTATCAATCTATTTCATTTTCGCACTTGCTCATTTTCGTTTCTGATTTTTGACACTACACACCTTTAACCCGAGTTAAGGATCAGTTTATATTCTATGTTCTATATTTTTCCATCATTGTTCAATAATTTTGATGTTTTTTAAAAGCAGCAAAATTTGTTGAATCTTAAATCGTAATTGTTTCTCTTATCTTTGCCTAAAATAAGAATGTGTTCTCAACATTTTTCGTTTGCTCGAAATCATAAATTGATGTATATAAAGAATCCAATTTTTCGTATGAAACTATACTTAATGTTAGTTAGTCGAGTTATATAAAAAAAAAAAAAAAAAAATGAAAAAATCATTGTTATTTGTCTGAATCTTAATTTTTTTTTTACTTTTCATAGTCTTGTATTTTCTCCATCTAACATGATGCCGAGACATGTAAGATTGACTCAAACTCTAGAAAAATCTTGTATACAAGAACAAAATTTTACGTGGCGACTAATGATTTTTTGCACGATTAATCATAGGTGTCAATTGGTTTTTCTGGGAAATATGACGTAATTTACATGAGGGGATCAAAAGTCTCGCCCCCATCCGGGGGTCCAAATAAGAAAGACAGAGTGGTCATGCAGATTGCCGAGCGAAAGGCGATCGGATTATGATGTATTCCTCGCCTATATATAATTTGATACATGATCATTATGTATAGCAGCTACATGCAAACGCGTGTAATATGAGCTACTTAGGTATTAATTAACTTTATTTATAGCAAACAGACAATTGTATTTGCTGGGGAATTAGCGCATTATGCGCACTATTATTAGATACCGTGTTTCGAACTGGCGAACAAATTATTCACGTACATATTCTGGTGACGAAGCTGAGAAAAGTTTCAGTTGGAAAAAAAACACACACATACACACACACATTGGTAAATTGACGAAAGTTAACGCGAACAATCGAATATTTACGAGAATACAGAACTGTTTTTGAGGTGGCAATTTACTTATTTCTATGTATAGTAAAACATTGTCGATATTAATTTGATTAGAATAATGTTAAAATATCAGGCATCATAGAATACAACAACTGAAAAAGAATGTTTGGAAACTTACTATTATTTAAAAAAATAATACGGTATAAATACTATAAAAATATTATTTATTTATTGCTTATATATATATGTAATAAAAATTTTGTTATAATTAAAATAAATAAATATATAATGTTAAATAACAAATCCCGAAAAAAGTGTACACAAAAAAGTACGAGAAAAAGATATTGTGTTTTCTTCCAATATCTTGAAAATTTTGAACGTCATGCACGATAATGGAAGATTCGCTCCGCATGATCAATAATTTGAAATTGATTTTGCATGGTATTATCATATTACGTAAGGCTCGTTTTTAGGTCACATCTTTGGATATCTTCAATGAATTTATACCTGCTTCTCTACAGTCATCAAATAGGAGAACATAATGTCGTCAAGACGACATATACACAGAAACTCTCCAAAATAACAAAGTGTAAAATAAAAGGAAGGAAATTCGTTTAATATATTAAAAAAAAAAAAAAAAAATGCACACCCACGCATACACACATATATTACACACACACTTATCATGAATTCAACATTTTTTTGCCTCGTTTAATTAATAAAAATGAATTTTAACGAAAGTATATTATAAAAAGTAATTATATATTTCATAATAAACAATAATCAATATCTCACAAAATTCCAAATCTTTAGCTTCCTTTGAGTCATAAATGTATATTACTTCCGTAATACATCATTGTAATAAATATGCGTGTAGATGGTACCTGAGATATTTTGCAAGTCTAAGCAGAAACGTTTCAGTGCTTTTGCTATTTGCATTCATGAGAAATCCGTAGATAAGTAGACAGGGTATATAAGAAAACAAAGAGGAAGCCATCGCGTAAACAAGAACAGCATATACGAGAGCGAGGGCTCGAGAGATCGAGTGAGACAGAAAGCTTGAAAATTTACGTCGCAAACAATATCGGGTACAGGAGCCAGTTTGAGACTCCGAATGATGTAACGGTAGGTTTCCTTGTCGGATGCTGATTTCACGATCGACCTGGCCAAAGACGGATCTCACGAAGAAATCGACAAAATACCGACACGTACAGTCTTCCCAATACATCCTAAAACAATAGGCATTAGCGTTTTAATGTGTTTGATGTCTCAAAGTTTGTTTAACGAATTTAGAACAAGATTCTTTGTTTCGTCACGTTACATTGACGTTTCTCTGCCATCGTTGACATACTAGCGGGCCGGAAATGATGGTTTACTACTTCCTTTTGTTTATTTTCATTTTCGCATGCGTACCGTTTATCGGAGAGTCATTTTCTAACCTAAAAGTTTAAAAAATCAGTTCTCTAAACTTAGATTGAAGAAAAATACATATTTTATAAGAAGATTGCAAAAATACCAACTAAATCTTTTCTTGATTGAATGAGAACTCGTTAAATTAGATTTTGCAAATAAAAACATATTTTAATTGTTTTACTTCCACCAATTTCACAATTCTTCTTCTTAAAAAAAAGTTTTTAATCGGTAACTCGAAAAATCTAATTTAAAACTGTCTTGCAGTAGTTTATGTTTCTAAAACAAGTGGTTATTTTCAGAGCGTGGGTGAAATATTGAACTTTACGCCCGCGGACATTCCATAAAAATAAAAAATTGCGGACATTAAAAAGGGGAACATGATGAGATTAAAAATGGACAGAAAACGATACGTATGTATTAGGCATCATGAAATAAACTCGAATTATAAAATTACTCGTCCATAGCCATAAATTTTATTCTCGGTAGTTTTCCTGACGTGAATGTAGCCAAGTAACTTTTACGTCCTCATTTAGAAGCTACATGAATCACGGTAAAATTGTAAGTGCGACTATATTATAATATTAACTTTGACATAAAGTTGCGACAAGTTTTTACGAGTTCTTTAGAAAAGATTGAAGAGCATGTTTCTGCAATGCGTAAAATCACATTGTTTTTTCGAGAGATAATAAATAACCATTAATTTTACAATGTTTACAGATATTGTTTTTAAGAAAAGAATAATGTATTTTAATGTTAGAATAAAAAAAAAAAAAAAAAAAAATCTAAATGAAATGTTACTTTGTTGATCACTATATAATACATAAATACAGAATTCTGTCAAAGTATTTCTAAAGGCTTTACATCTTCCATAACAGTTGAAGAAAAGAAAAACACAACACTTCGTTATAAGAAGCTTTTTCTTTCATTAAGCCTCCGGTATTTTTCACTGTTTTAATCACCGCCTTTCCTGTTTTACTATTTGACTATATGTCCATTCTGAATATTTCACTGGTAAAATGTCAGCGGGTACTTAAGATTATCCTTCATATGACAAATGGATTATAAATGTTACTTATTACACGAAATAAATCGTCAGTTTATGATGTAAACAACATAAAATATAAGAAATAATATATATATATATTTTAGACTTTTTATATTCTTTTCAATTACGCTATTTTATATTATAAAGGTTATTTATTTATTAAGTGTATATTATATTACTAAAAATGTTTTTCAGAAAAATATTTCAAATACTTATATATTTTCTCTGAAAATAGTTTATGCATGGATTTTGAAGTTTGTATACTTTTTTAATAACAATGTATTATTAATTTGTTGTTATTCATTTACAAATCTTTTCATGTATTGTTATAAACATTTATTGATTAAGTATATATATATCAGTAATTAAAATAATAATTTTCTTCTTATATGAACCGTTACTACTAATTTATTTCAAACTTTGTTTATGGCCATTATATTTCATTACATTGATCTTAACTATATTAAGTGTGACATAAATGTCAAACTTTTCTTACAAGCCCTAGGGCTTAATATAGATAAGATCAATGTAATGAACTGTAATGGCCAGAAACAAAGTTTGAAATATATATCAGTAATAATTCAATTCTTTACTAGTTTAAAAATATTTCTAGTAAATTTTTATCAATTTATTTGAGTTAAAGAAATATTTTCATTTTTCAATTTCATTTTAGATTTTTGCCAATTTAATATACTTTTCAATTTCTATTCATTCGTTCACTAGTTTTTTCTAACAACCTTTAACATAAGAATAATGATTTTTATCATTTTTTAAACAGAAAAACAATATTTTCACTGTTTGTTCATAGTTCTTAAGAAGTATCAAAAGTAATTCTTTCTCAACTTTTAGTTCAGATCACTGGACGATTTTAAAAGTAAATAACCAATTAATTATGACAATAAAATCAAATTGGGTCGATTATTTATTTAAAATGTTATATTTACATTTCGTATTTTACTTATGAAACTTTTTGCTACTAAAGGGGACGTAAAGCAAAATAAAAATTAAAGTAAGGCTCAGAAATAAATTACAAAAATTTATATTTACATTTAGCAAAGTAATTGTTATTTTGTAATGAGAATATAGATTAAAAACATTGTTTAACGTTGTATGTACTTTAATTAACTATATTAAAGTAGAAGTAAAGTAAAGTAGATGATGAGACGAATATATACTTGGTCCTTTACAATATTGCATGTGATGATTCTTCACACAATTCGGAGCAAAATGTCTCTTACAAAATGTTGATCAAATTGCTATAGTTTAATTATGCCGGCATTATTTTTATTTGGCCCCTGTCGACTAAGCAAATACGCTTGCAAGAGGGGCCAACGGATAAAACAACGGGATATACTATATTACTAAACTATAGTAAGCGGATTGAATTTTGGTACGTGGAGGTTTGCATTATTGTTAACCAATTATTAGACACCTTATATACATATTAAATTAAAAATTGTCGTTAGACTTTATTGGATCGTAACAAAAGAGTATTGATGATAAATGTCGTTATTGCCGTTTCGACCATTCAATGAGGCCATTTTCACAATTTATTTCAGCTGAGCTAAATAGATACTGGAGTTTGCACATATAATGTGCAGATTTTAATAATGTATTATATTTCCGTGTGTGTTGTGGTATTACATTATGCGCATAGAATCATAAACGATATTGTAAATTTAAGAAATGTAAATAATAATGAAGAAAATGTAAATAAAAAGTAATGTATATACTTTATAATGAGTTTTGCAATTTAGACAATGTTCAGAGCAGAACAAACCACGAAATGAAATTATCAAAAATAAATAATGCAAAAGTGTATGACATATACATATTATGTTATTGTGTATATATTTATTAGGTTAACTTTATCAAGATGGCAGTTGTGTTCTATGTTAATTCTCTATGATTGTAGTTAATAATGTGTGATATTTGAAATCTTGAAAAATATTTCTTTTATGTTATGGAATTCTAGTTTTTAATAATTTTCCAGTTTCTCCGTAATATACATCACATTATATATATACATTTATATACATTACATTCCGTCTGATGTATTTTAATTGTAAGATGTCGATATAGATTCAAAGTTAATATTTGTAAATTATATATATTTTTTTAAATAAAACTTTATCATAAACTAAACTTAAAATAATATTCATTCATAACATAATGTCCTTATAGAATAAATAATGCAATGACAGGTTTATAGTTGATACCGCTACTCATATATATATATATATATATATATATATAAAACAAAAAACATATATATCAATATCTTTTTTTACCTATATTAAAAGGACACTGCGTCTTTTTGTGATTTCAGATATTTTTTATTTACTTCTTGTTTTATAAGTTACGACATGCTGCTGTTGTATCTCTATGATCTTCAGTACATCGATTACGAGCCCGGAAATGTCTCGTTTCAAATCACGCTTTCCTTGTTTAAATACCACAGGCGCAATTTCTTTATTATTTCGTTTTATGCACTTTTTGTAATAAATCTGATTATCAAGAATTTTTTACCTGTGTCAAATTACTTTACTCGCGTTACGAAACTTATATTGCACGTAACGATCGCCGTGCGTATCAAGATTAATTACTGTTATGAATTATAAATAGTTTTTCTTCGAAATTTTTAAATAACCACAAGCGAACCTTTCAAGTATATAATTAAAAAAACATTTCGTTGTACATAAACTACACTTGAGAATAATTCGCAAATTCATTGCGCAATAATATGATATAAAATATAAAATATCTTTCTTAAATATCGCACCTTAAGCTTAACTTACAGTTTATATGTTACGTAATTTTTTTATCATTTTTCGTTTTTTATCAATTATCGTTTATTAGAATGATAGTATACAATGTTTATATATAAGTATTGTAGTATTGCATCGATTCAATTATATACGCTTGGAAACCTACATTAATATTTGAGTGATCTTAATTGACGAATAATAAGGCTTTAACCTCAAGCTTAAATCGCTTGGCCTTGACCATCAAATCTCAACTTTACTTATTTGTCACGTATATACTGTTGAGCACCAAAGAACACATGTAAACGACAGATAACTAACGGTAAATTATTGTGACAGTTTTGGGGTGAAATATCTTGTACCTTGCAAATTATAGGCGCCTCCCTATACAAATGAATGTTCGTATAAACATTTTCTCATTTTTAACTTGTAATACATGTTGCTCATATATGTTATGATGGAATCCATTTATATGGACAAAAGCTGTCGTATAGTACAATAACCCCTATACAAACGGAAAAACAATATCTCACGTGTAAACTTCATTATTTCACTATAAAATCCAATCATATTTGAGTTTAAACGGTTTAAACATTGTTTTCGCTACGTGCAGTTATTTCGTGGTCACTGGGTATACTGGGTTGTTACGAAGTACTGATCATCACACTTCTTTCACGGAAAAAAGTCGGCCAATTAATATAGACATGGAATGTCTTTGAAATAATCGTCATTATTTACGACTCCCAATAATAAATCATCAAACAATATCCAGGTAGAAATTAATCGTGATGGCATTCAGTTTTATTGTAAAGGCCCTATATCGGAAAACCATTATAAAATCTGTACGAGAAAATCTCTCGATTCTGTCCAGATTTTACGTAGAAAATCTAGAAATTTGATAGTGAAAATTACTATAAATTCTAGGTTAGATAAAATATG
>JAPYZR010002528.1:0-17878 GCA_030522945.1 Trichopria nigra
TCTTATAAAAAATTCTGAAAGTAAGAAATTCAGAAATCGAAACGTGACCAAATTCAATACTTCGTGCCTACCTACGGTGCGGGTCGAAGTAATTTATTTTTATTTTGCTTTCTGAAGCAAATATACGTTTCACTTTGGATCGAAACGTAGCATTTTAATTTTCATTTAGTATAAGGACTGATTAACATTTTTAATTTCTTTAGATTACTAACGCAGTCGTAAAGTATTTTAACAATTTTTATACGTTCATGATAACAATTTATTTCACGATTATCAATTTGATACCGTTTTAACGAATTAAAAAAAAAATAACAAATAAGTTATATTTAGAATACAATAATGAACGTGATGTGCTTATATCATTAATATTCTAGAATAGAATTACCAAGAGGAAGCAGCCTCTTGAATGTCGGTGAGAAGCTTTGATCTCGTTTAGGAAGAGTTCGGCTAGTCTTGGATCCTTGTCAGGGTTGTCTTCGGTCCCATACTGCATGTCAACAACGAGAACCTGCGATAAATCATAAATACATAATTTGTTCAGTTAACTTATCTTCCAGCTCAGAAACTTTATTGTGCGATTATCCTGTGGAAATTTGAATTAAACCTAATTCGACTTTCCGGGCGCAAATTATTGAGTTACAAATTTTGCATATGGGCGCATAACGACTGCGCCCATATGCAATATACGTACACTGAAAAAAAATTTGTTATTTTCTAGTAAACATATTTACTTGAATAGTAGCATGTAAATATTCACTTAAAAATAACAAATTTTTTTTTCAGTGTAACAAACTATATATATATATATACATCGATTTTCAGCAATAATCGAGTGTTGTACTTTGTACAGTTCTTTTACGAAATCATCATTTCTTCTGCACCATTTACATACAAGTTTTGTATTATGAAAAGTTTCTGGAGTATTATACACTATATTTTTAGATAAATCACATATAACAATTGTAATATAATTATATATATATACATAAAAACACGAATAAAAATAGAGGAACTTAATTAAATACATGAGGAACGAAAAACATTCCAATCCGTTTGAATATCATTTCATTCTCTTTGTATTTTTGTCAACTTACTTGTTTTAACAAATATAATGTAATTGAATAAAATGAAAAAATTAAATACATTGAAATGCGTAATCTACTCCAATTCATTTTAGTGCGCACGATGTTGTTACTTATATACTTCAATATTTCCTTTACTAGACGGGGCCTTCGCATAACATAAATTTAAAATTATATTTCAAATGATACCTTACCTCGATACCCATGTCGTCGTATATTGACTGCAATTCTGGACCGACGACTTCAAGAAGTTGCCGCCTTTCTACGTGAAATTCTAGAAAATTGCAAGTGTCATTTTCAATCGATTTCACGATTAAACACGAATGTAATAAAATGTACAAGACCGAGAATTTTACTTAAATTCTTAAGGTTTGTCAAAATAAATGCAAAATCAAAAGTCGAAAAAAAAAAAAACACACATATTTAAAAGTTACTACGTTATTGTGCTTCTACAGTATAAGGGCATATAATAACAAAGAAATAAAAAAGATACACCTACCATCTCTTTCCCCAGCGATGAAAATTTTAATAAGACGAGGTGCTGGCAAATGCGACGGTGGTGGACCGCCCCTGATGACCCCCGCGATCAATTCAACTTCGAGATTCATTATTAACAATAGATCCTGATGAACAGACACTATTCTTAAGTCACGTGCCGCTTCTCCGATTCATAACATCATCAATTCCTTCAATAATCGTTCCTGGCTTCCCAACGATATTTACGACGAACGATGTCTTTACGCTTGTCGGTACTTTCCTCACGCATCATCTTCCCTAACAATTGAACGACGAATTATTTTAAACAATCGTTATCTCGATATCTTCCCTATAGGATGATAGTATAGAATAGAGTATCGGCTATTAATTCGTATTCGCCGTTAATTTACATTATCCTAGAATAACGAACCGATAAAAAGTTTTTCCATCCATTTTAGTCGTAGTGTCTCTTATTTATATGTGTATATTATATGCCAGTATTTAATTCGTCGAGGAATACTGCAAAACGCTTGAAACGATTGCGAATCCCGGTAGTTGATCAATTCTTCGTCTTCAGCCTTTTATGTCAAGTTCGTTCGGATTATATCTTTAAAAAAGTCCAACAATCGATATATATATATATATAAGGACGCAGCTTTCGTGAAAACTTTCTTTTTAACGTCACGCGAACGCCCAGTGTATATAGACGGGAGAAAATTCTATAGATTTTTTTTTTTTTTTTTTTTTTTTAATTATTCGTGGATTTCTATTAATATTATTTTGTACGTAACAACCATCGACTTGGTCTTTATAACTTTATACTTTTAAGGTTAGGTTAGGTTGATAATAAGGTAACGTTGTAGAGAGATTGTCCTCGCTAACGACTATGAACGGCTTCTTCACATCTATGATGTAGACCTCGCTTCCCTTCGTCTGCTTTGATTTCCCTTAGCTTATCCTAAAGTTGACTTTCTACATGTTGATTGGTACTTGTTACATTGCAACGGCTGGTTATCGCTTCAAGATTATTTAACCGGTACTTTGTCGTCGCCATACCCATTCAATAATACATATACGTGTATATATATATGCATATCGTTTTTTTTAACGTTGTGCTGATTAATAATCACATTTCAGACATTATTGATTAACCGCGGATCGACAGAATCCATCGTCAATTCATCTTTGAAGTAGGTCGTAGTTGAAACTTTTTCTATGATCGTACGATCGACGCAGATCTGGATCGTCGCTACCGTGCACTTGTTGCGTAATCAGTTCCATAATTATGTGACGATCTTTTTAGTCTACCTGAAATGAAACGAGACAAGATTATTACAGTAATATTAAAGAAATTATTATAGTTACGTTATTATACTTTATTGAAATTTTACGTCCGCGACCATAGTTTTTTTATTTGAAGGAGAGTGACCTTCGGAATAAAGGTCAAATAAAGGTCAAATGTTTAAAAAAATCGTCCAGAAGCTGTTCTCTTTGAACTTTTCATGATTCATTCGAATAAGTGTCAGGTTTGAGGGCCAATGACCTTGATCATCTTGACCTTGAAGTTATAATTTTCACGATTATCTGCAAGGGAAACCCCCGTATTTTTACCTTTATTTAACCTTCTGAAGGTCACATTCTTACAGGTTAAAAACTATCGTTTCGAAAAATGAAAAAAATAACCTCGACCTTGGAATAATTGGAACGTGACCTACAAGGTCACGTTCAATGGTACCATTAAACAGTCAGGGAAAAATCCTACAATTTTCGAATGGATAACATTTTCCCCGAAAATACAATCCCGCCGAGATATCTCGCCGTACTTTTGGATCACCCTGTATATACATATCATAGATGCACCCTTTATAACTTGTCTACTAACTTTCCATAAAGATTCTTCAAAGAGGACTTCCTTCTACCTTTGTGAATAATAAAACATGTAAAATATTGCCTCAAGACTCGAGAGATTAAATTTTCAGTTATAAAATAGCGAAATGATCTCGTTTATATGAAATATATTAGAATTTGAATTATTTTAAGAAATGGGACAGTTATGAAACTTGTAGCGGATAAAAACGTATTGAAATTAATTGTGCAGTGTAAAAAAACAGCGAATTAAATTTCAACGAAGCAAATTGACACGTATGCATCAATAATGCTTCAATAGATTTCAATGCATTCTGATTCACAAAGAATATTTATAAATTAAACCCCGCACTTTTCGATCAATTTTAATCCATGCTTAATTCTATATATTAAATTGAATTCTATATTTTCTCATCAATTCAAATCAAATGAAAAATATTTCTATTTAGTATTGAAGTATTTGTGACTTCGATTAAAAAATTAAAAATGATTAAATCTATATATATAATGTATTTCAATAGTTTTGAACCATCATTTGCACATTTCATATTTCGAACTATTTTAAAATTTTCATTCGAAGTCGGATCGATGTCATTTACTACTCCACTTTATGACGGCGTTCACGACATCTCTGACGTAGATGCGGTTTCATTTTTTTAAACGGAGATACCTGATGTCTCTAAAGGAATAATCCAATGAACATGGTTAATATATATAATACAATTAATTGTATTATAAATTGTTTTTTATAGCATAGATAATTTTAATTTTATAGATATTCTTTCTTTCTTTAGGATATAGTTAGAATGATTACAGTTGGTACAATCCTTTTTGACGTTTCGATCTTCTTCGAGATCCAACTCAGAATTTTATTTAAAACTGTAAACATTACGTATAATTTGTATAAGAATGGTGAAACATAATTATCGTATGTAATAACAATGCAGTAAAATTATTGAAAATATGTGTACACAAAACAAATGGACAAATATTAGATACATCCTATCCAGTCACAATATGCAGTTTATATATTTACACGTCCTCTTAAAACCGTTTTCTTGTTTGTTTTGAAATACAAAACTTCGGCAAACTTAGTAGGTCGACAATTTGACCCATTTTCATTTATAATTTAATAAACATGTAATAAAAACACCGAGATGTAAAATGCCATAAAAATCATCTGCAATCGATTTTCTCAGACGTAAATATTGGAGATGATGAGGTTTGAGTCAGCAATCCTGTCATATATGAAGAAGAAGGTGATGAACGAACCCTACATATCCATGCTGATAAAAATGATATTTACTAAAAGGTTTAATGCCAATAACAATGTGCTAAGTGATAATACGAACAGAGAATATGATGAAACTTATGAACAAAGTATTGGTACGTGTCAATGAAAATGTTGGACACAAAAGTGGCTGCAAATTGTACATGATGTCTCTAAAAAAGGTATTTATAATATTGAGAAAAATGTTACTTTCCCAATAGGAAACTGGCCAGTTATATTGTCCACAAAGTAGACAGTGAATAAGTATATTAGCCAAAAACTTTCGAATAATTAGGCGCAATTTCTATACCAGGGAATATTTATAAATTAATAAATTCTATGTTTTTAACATATTGTAGAAGTATAAATAAATAGGTAGATAAAGAAATAAATAACGAAATTAGGATTACAACTTTACTTTATACCTGTACTATTGTAGCCAAGATTACCGATATAAATACGAACGATAGAAGACTAATGTTGCTGTTCTTATCTGAAACTTCACACACGTTCCCAAAGATGGAAATTTGAGCTGTGATATATATATAAAATTTGCAAAACTAAATAAGAAGCTGTTTCACCATATAGCTGATACCAATAATACATAGCGAGGGTGTATTTAAATTATTCTCTCAAAGCTTCTTTTAACTTCGTATCACCTATCTCTAAGAGCAAGGGATAAACTGGGGTCCATCTAAAAAAATAGAATAGCTTTTTGAAAAAAATAAATCGAGCATTTACTATTTTTTCACATAGTTGATTTTCGCATGTACATATACTGTGCATTGTATTCTGAAACACAGCTATAGATATTGGATCCAGATTGGAGATATCTCGACTTCTATAATTGGTCAATTAAAAAAAAAAACCCTGTAACCAATGACATTAGGTATATTTTTCCTCGTATTTTGAGTTATTAATCAATTGTTTTGTTGATTTTACAACATTTTAGTATAGATATATCCCAAAAACTAATGATGATTTGATAGACATTTTATGAAAATCATATTGTCATTTTTTTTTTCTTTTTTTTAAGCAACTCGAATACTTCGATCTAAACTACGGTATGGATCAAAATACATTAAATTTAACAGAAAAACTCGAAAATTTCGGCATATATAGATTGAGCGAGGTTGTCGGATAATTGATTGTAATTATTGAAATGTTCGATGAGCTCTGCTAATAAGTTACTGAAACGTGTATGGCGGGGTCAGTCGCATATATTTAGCAATTTCGCATTAATGCTTAATCGATTTAATGAATTAGAGTATAGTTGATAGTATATATCGTTTAAACTTTCGAGCAATCCGAGAGAACATTTGATGGATATTACTCTGCATAATTTATTTCGATAAATATATGTGTATATGTATAGTGATGAATTAATTAGTTCAAGTAATATGAGATTTGTCCGACAAAATATGTTAACACACGAATTGTATTTGTGAATATAAAGATTACACACACATATATATTTGTTTATTATATTGATATATATATATAATAAATAGCTTTTTCTCTCTTATTATACAAAGAGCTTACAGTTGTTTTGTGAATATAAGTGTAAGTTTCGTTGACGGTCGATAATATAGTCCTCTCTTTCTCTCTGATAAAAATATATTAAGCTTGCACCAAACAAAGTTGTGAATAATACATTGTGTGTCAAGGGCGGAAAATAAAGTTTTGGAGAACGCTATATAATGCTATTTCACTTGAAATAAGTTCATCTTTAAATATAGTGATAAGGTATATTGAAACATAAAAATAGCAAAAAGAAAAAGGAAATTAAAAAACTTTTGCTCGTATAGTCAAACTACAGTAAATATATGTTTATATACATCTTAAAGCAAATCTTATCGTTTAAGATTAATCTTCGTTTAAAAGCTAAAATTTAAAAAAAACACACCAACAAATATTTCCGTCGTTATAATGTAAAGAGGAGTTTCGATTTGTTCGACAAATCTCCCTTCAACGTACATAAATAAATTCATTATTTATATATCCAAAGTGGAAAAGCTCCCCATGTCGTAAAAATTTATCGAGGACATACGGAGGCCTCAAACTGAAATGAAAGCTATCCTCTTGACTCGAAAGAGTAGTTTTCTTTGCACGTGACCCTTTTATATAATTATTTACTTTTATTACACGTGCGGTGTGTCATTTGCGCCTTCCCCATTGTATAACACGGACGAATCCGCAGGATCATAGAATTTAGTAGAGTAAATCTATAGGTGTACAGATGATTCTTCGTAATGTATATATTTCTCATTTATTTTTACAATAGATTAAATAAAACACACACGCACACTTTTTATTACATAAATAGCCCGAATAAATCGAATTAAGAAATTAAAATTTCGAAATCAGAATTTCAAAATTAAAAATGGCGAATTTATTCTAAGTTGTTCAACTGTTGTATTATAAGAAAAGTAAAGTAACAAGATTCGGATGAATTATTAGATCAATTTTTTTTCGGATCGTCGGATCCACCATTTTGAAACCCATCAAGATTCGGATGAATTAAATCAATTAAATAAAGATGTTGGATCCGCCATTTTGAAATTTAAAATTCTTATTTTGGAATAGCAGAATGGACGGTCCAAAATTCCCCATAGTTGCAGCATTTCCTGTTGTTTTTTTTTTTTTTTTTTTTTTTACTGTATTGTAAAATCTTGTACTAATCATTTATTACGAACGAAATAATAATTAATGATTAAATAGTTTTCAATTAGTCAAATGTTTATTGTTAAATGATATCATATTTCAATCATAGTATTAGAAAGTTAATTAAAAAAAAAAAAAACAAGTCGAACACACCGGAAAACGATAAAGTTTTTAATCGATTCGTTCGATACTTCAAACCAAAGTTTCGATAAAGAATTTAATACGTGCGTTTTTTTAATACAAACTTTTCATATCTGAATGGAGAGAAAACTTCGTTATGAGATTTTCTTTCGTTTCTGAAGAACTGTAAAGAATATAAATTGTAACGGATAAACTTTCGAAATATAATTTTCTTACCATTTTATAAAATATTATTTCTCAACAGTTGTGCATATAACTATAATTGCTATATATTATATAATAATTATTATATATACATTAGATTATATATATATATATATATAATTAGAAATATACCGGCATTTTTAAATATATGAGTAGTATACCAAAAATTATTTTAGTTATTCTCCGAAATTCAAAATGGCGGATCGAAAATCGATAAACCGCTTGGATTTGGAGGGAGCAATGGCTTCTGAGGATTTTCGAAACTGCCTTTAGAATCTTATCTATAATGTATTATTCAGCACGAATATGACGCACCAAATGTGACTATTTAAAATGGCGACTTTTACAGTCGATTTTGTTACTGTAATGGCTTATATTTGAATATTGAATTCAGCTTATATATTTCTGTTTTCTGTCATTTTCATTCCGTTCCTTTTCACTTGTTTAGTATACATTTATTTTATTTCACGTCTTGCAGGATGTTTATTCTCCAAATTTCTTGGAGTCTGATTGCATTCTTTGGTAGTGATATTTCACGATTTCTGACCTTGGATTTTGAAAATTCAAAATGACGGATGAAAAATGGCGGAGCGAGGTTACTGTATTGTAACGAAACTCGGTACTCGGGGGTTTCCTGAGTCGCTGATTACTGATTTTAGATCTTCACAATTAAAAATGGCGCATTCAATATGGCGGAGGAGAAAAATAATATTGCTCGTTTAATTCTAATTATCATTTTTTTTTTACCGAAAATGAAATATGCGACCGCGATTATCCAATTTCTATTGGGATACATTATTTTAATGAAAGACCCCAAAAATTGGGGAATAAAAAAAAACCTACTGTATATTTTGTATAGTTTATTTAACATTATCAACATATAATAATCGAAAAGTATTTAATTAGTCGCTTCTGTTCATCAAAAATCATTTGCTTTGTTGAAGTATGAATCATGTGTGTATATGTAATATTGTCTTCTCTTCAATACATCGAATCATTTCTGATATTCAATATGTGCTTTTCTAGCATAGAAACAAAAATGTTCGTCTTAAAAATATGTTTTTCGTTAAATCGATATATCTTTATTAATTCCCATCGGAACAAATCAGTTCAAAGTAATTAATTGTGTATTTTCTTATTCTCAATTGGTTTCTTTCTTCGGTATTCCACGATAATTGACTTGTGTAATTATACATCTATGCGTTATTTATCATATAAGTGGATTTTGCAGAGTCACTAATAAGAACGTACAATACTTTACTTTTCTAAATAACACGATGGTTTTTATACCTTCTTTTTTATAACAGTTTTTATAGTTGCCGACATTTGTAATTTTGCCTGCACGCGTACTCGAAATTGAATCTTGTACTTTTATGCAAAAGTGCTATTACTGTATTTGAAAGTAGAACTTTTCCGACAGACAATTTCACATCCCGTTACTTGATTTTATACCTTCCCTTCTTTCTAAAGGCTTACACAATTTCATTACTGATGCTATTGATTTTCTTCCTATATTTCACAATATTTTTTTTTTTTGCGAAACTAAACGTGAAAGGTTAATGCTCGCATTCGTGCGATTTTTAAGAAATTCAAATATACTTATTTTTGAAAACATTCAATAAGATATATTATAAATTTGTTATATAATATGTTGTTGTTAAAAAAGAAATCGTGTCGTTTACAGAAATGATTTAACTGGAATGAATAATCAAGAAAGTTTTTTTTTTGTTATTCTTCGTATAAAAGTCGATGCGTAAAAGTGTGGCTTTGCGCACCACTAACTCTATATATACGTAAAATCGTACATTACGCGAAGAATTATAAAAAACGATTATAATATATAAGAGAATTCATTGGGATACTCGTATGAGCTAAATTTTCAGTATAACAATAGAATTAAATTTCTTAGTTTTTTTTCTATAGAATTGTTTGATTAGAATTTTTTCTATTGTTTTTGTTTTTATTTTGTTTTTTATTTGTAATAGTTCATGTCTCTTAATGATGTCTCATGAAATGGAAGTAATCATTATATGTATAGTAAATTAATTAAACAAAAATATCTAATGAATAAGTCACGTGGAGAATTTCGATAAACATCGTATGCTATCAAATCTAATCAAAGTCCTGTTTTTTTTTTTTTTCAATAAAATAATTTATGAAAGATCAATGAATTTCAATAAAAGATCATATAAAAAAAAATTGTCGAAGACAGAAAAACGATAAAATATTGTTTAATAGCCCACAGATGTCAGTCTTTCGTGATTATTCATGAACGGTGGTATAAAAATATAAAACAAGTTATTTTTATTCAAGAGCTTACTCGTGAATTCATCACATGAATATTCCTAAACCTGAAAATATTTTCAACTCCGAAAAATTTTAAATACATTTAAATTGTTGAATGGAGAAAATTGAAGTGAACACTAATAAAGTGTGACACAAGTTACTTGAGTGAATTTTGACACCGACTTTTGCCAGGGATACTAAACAAGTCCTGTTGATACTGCGAAAAAAAATTACCAGTAAACTATATGAGAAAACTATAATTATAGTAGTTAATAGTTTCTTTTATTTTCTTTTGTTTTTATTTTCAATAATGGGCGATAATAGGAAAAATTTCATTGAATTTTTAAATTTTATGTTATTTTACTTTAGTATAGTATTGTTTTGACTATAGTTAATATAGTTAAAAGTTTTTTCTTTTTTTTTCTTCATTGTTTTTTTAATTTCCTCCTTTATTATTTTCTTTCTTCTTTTTTATTCTTTTTCTTCGTTTTGTCTTCATTGGTTTCTTTCAATTTCAAACGAATTTTTTTTCTTTGTTTTTTCATCTTTTATCTTATTTTTTCTTATTATTTCTTCTTTTCTCTTTTATTTCTTCATTGTCTATTTTCAATTTCAAACAAATTTCTACCTCTTTTTTCTTGTTTTTCCTTATTGTGTTTTGTTTTTTCCTTCATTCTTCTTTTTTTTCTCCTTTCATCTTCTTTTTCTCCTTTCATCTTCTTTTTTCTTCTTTATCTTCTTTTTACTTTTTTCGTCTTCTTTTTTCTTCTTTCATCTTCTTTTTTCCTCTTCTCTATCCATGAAATTGATATAGGGCATTCGGATATCCTTGGTGTAAATTGAACGCTTAGTATAAAGTGTTCACGAGTTGGATGTATCCAAAGATCCAGGGAAATGTACGCGAAGTGTGAAACTAATAATTATGTCAGTGCAACCGCATGTACATTTTAATAAAAGAATCCTCCGCAGTCACTTTTTAAGAATGCATCCAGTGTTGGCGCACGGAAAGTGTTGGAAGATTTTAAATTTACATCTCACGCTCAAACTGAATCTAAACACTCGAAAAGAGGTACGTTCAGACCCAGAAAAACGTCCATTAAATGCACACGAGTTGTAAGGAACACTTCTTTAACTTTCGAAAACAATCGAGTGTTTAGAGAGAAAGAATTAGTGCAACTTAAATGCGACGCGAGTGCCATTATTACGTCTGAATTTATACGGTACACTTCGAGAACACTTCGCGAATTGTTTGACTAGAATATACTTGTATATGCACTACGTGTATTCTGGTATAAAATTAGATGAAGACACGCAAACAAGTACATACATGCATATAGTTCAGATTTACTCGCTCTTTTTTACGACGTTTCGACCAAACAAATATATACAAGAGCAATATCGCCATCCCCCATGGTACAGAGCAAACACAAATTACAACACAGTTCATCATACGAATACACCCTCTGGATATTTTAAGCACAAATAAGGGTTCAGACCTCCTTTTCGCAGGTATACTAGAATTTTTTTCTTCCTATATATTCCCTATTTATTTCTTCCTATATATTTCTTCCTATATATTCAATAGATTTAATCCATGTTCACGGTCTTGAATTAGTCAATATTGATGAAAATACAAAACATATGGGGATATTATTAAAAGAATAATTAAACAAACTCCTTTGACTCTTTTCTTCGTGGAAATCGAAAATAAAGAGAATAATAAAGAAATTTATAACATAAATACATTACTTATAAATACGGTGGTATAGTCGTCGAACCTCCACGTAAAAAGAACAAAACAGCAGTTTGTGTAAAGCACGTTGGCAAGCATTTACTATTTACAGTCTAATTAAGAAGAAACTTGCAGGAGAATTAACAATAAACTCGAAACTATCATGATACAATCGATGACCAGAATTGACGGAATGTTAAACTTTTTATTAAGCGTCTCATAAATAAAATTTCAAAATGAAGCGTTTCAAAATTATTATCCTGAAGTGCACATGGAATAACTCAGAATATTAGCATTTTATCAAGATACCAACTTGCAAATTGAAATTGAGAAATTTCATATAGATTATATCTACAAGTTACTAATGAATTTGCATCACTGGGTCATAGATTCATAGTTGGGGGTGAGTACAATGCCAAAACACATACGGTGGGGTCAAAGGTCATCAGTTCCCAGTAGTCGAAATTGTATTAAAATGGATGGAAAATTTTAATAATCCATTCCTATTTCATATTTGTTAATTAATTCGATCTATTATATATATAAATACATTTCTATCCAATTTGACAAATCGACTATGACATTAATTGTATTTGGTTGCAAACGAGAACGGATAGAATCGCATTTATATCGACGGAAATGAATTCATACTTGGAACTATAATTGAATCCATTTTAATCCAAAAATATTAATTTCATATTTTATAACCATGAATTTGAATAAATAAAATAAATAACTAAATAAATTAACAGTTTCGACGTACAGGGCTGAACTTTGATGAAGTGAATCAAAATTAAACATCAGTATTCTGGAAGGGTTCCAGTGGAAATGCCGAAGAAATATCACGAATGCACCTTGGTTTGTGCCTACATAATGGTCCGGATAGACTTGGGCATGAAAACGGTAGAAGAGGAAATAAAAATGATTCAATAAAGATACATAAGGAAAGACTCGAGTGTCACCCTGACGAATTAGTTATTGTCGTACTTATCAGTAATCCTACAAGATCAAGACTGAAGAAATTCTGACGATTATCCTAAAGAAATCGAAAATTGGAAACTAAACAGACTTATATTCGTTAAATATATCTTGATGATTGCAGCAGAGTGATCAGACGATTGATCCAGAATAGTTTAGTCTTTTACGTGCGATGGATTCGTTCCAGCGAAATCTATATTAAATCTGGAAGTTTATATTTGGATCCGAAAGCTAGTATGTATATAGGTTGATGTTGGTGTTTGGCATTGTAGTCCCTTCTCGCTATGAATTAGTGTCCCAGCGACTTAAAAAAATAATTAAAGTTATTTGGGTGGCGAATATATTGAAGAAACGACAAGGGATCGAAGCCAATCTTCCACCATAACAATAGCCTGTCACAGATTTATATAAAATTGACTGACATTCCACTCCTCTTACATAGATTAGCCTACAATGTTTTTCACAATTGAATATTCATCGAAAAATAATACCGACACATGTGCATTATCCAGTAAATGAAAAAGGATTGAATATACAAACTTTGGATTAAGAAGAATTCAGAATTATTAAGATGGATTCATTTTACATACCGATGAATACTTCCTAATTCTTTTTAATCCAAAATTTGACCTCCAAATCCTTTTTCGTTTACTGCGACATACATGTCCAAAATTGGCATTTAGCGTCGTTGCAATAAAATACCTAATGCATATACCTACGTTTCTGTAATAAAACTGTTTCGACGATCATTCTGATCTCTAACTTGCCGATATTTCCGTGTCCAAACTTCGACTTCAGTCTTTTCTTTTCCTTTTTACTGGTCATCATGCGCCAATAAGATCTCCATTGTACCGTCGCTTACTAATATATTTTCAAGTCATAAATTTTAGCATACACTGTGTTTTTTTTTTAATTCGACCTAGCGAATGACAATTATTTATAAACCCGCAATACGGAAGAGAAACTACATGCGACCGAGCTCGACGAATGCTAATTCGAAACTACGTATACTGGAATAAAAATTCATTCGAAAAATCCGTCGGATGTTGTGTCCCGTGATGTATTAACATCCGGATTCTGAACACAATAAAAAAAAGAAGTATAAATCCAAATCAAAATACATTATGTTCTTAGAAGAAAATGTTTTTAGGTCAGTTATGTAGAAAACGCGTCGTTTATATAGAAAAAATAAAAATCCGTTTTTCCGTTGCGGAGCGAAAGTCTGAAATTTTTTCCACGTAGTATTCTCCATACATAGTTTTATAAGATGCTTTTTTTCCAGAATTTTCCGTTCGCCAGTTTTGTGAAAAAGAATTTTTGAAAATTTCGCAAACTTGATTATTTGAAAAAATTTGTCCACCATATCGGATCCGCCATTTTGAATGCTGAAAATCAGACTTCAGTCACCGTAATCGGTGACCCCCGATGTACAGAATATTCAGATTAAGGTATAACGTGACGGTATAAAAGAGGAATAATTTAAAGATGTTACATTTATGTAATTTTAAAAAAGATATAGGGGACGAGTAAATAAATCTGACGAACAAAACAGAAATTGATAGGGAAACGAGAGCGAGTCATAAAATCTGTCATTTAATCGCAATTCCCCTAGCGCCCATTAGGGTCCGGAAAATCTTAAATGTCACGAGGGTTTCTACCAGTATAGTACGTGCTTTCGGAGATAAAAGACGGGGAAATGCCGAATTTATCCAAGGTAACCACAATTTCTTTTTTTTTTTTTATAGAATTACGATCTATTTTCAGGTATTGATGTAGTTATATATATATATAACCAAGATTTGTGCTAAAACGAAACACGAGCTTTTATGCGCGGTTGCGTATATATTCGCATATATAGAAATGCGTGAGAAAAGACGATAGATACACATCACATAATATATATATAGAATACGTTCTGCTTTCTTTTCACATATTTTTTGTAGATTTGTTATTTTTAAGTAAATTCTTTTAATGAATTTAAATGAATTAATTAATGACTCATGAAAGAAATGGACGATGGACAATTTTTATTTGCGAAATAAACAATTCAAGTTTAATTGTTCGTGTCTTTTCCTGAACGATATTTTATGTAGTACGAATAAAAAAAAAAAAAGTACGCTCAAACTTTTGAAAGTTCTCCGCATGCAAAACGTGGAGATGTTTTCAAACATATATAGGTCAAAAGCATTCCCGAATTATCAAGAGAGAATTTCTGTAGCTGGATATGTATTAGAATGAAAGTGTAATTTGTGTTATAGTTATATGGAACGATTTCACACTTTGGCCTTAATTAAATTTTACCCTGCAAACATTAAAGATAACCGTTACGTAACGTTTACATATCAAAATAAAGACTTCTACTACTACTTACTATCATTGTTACTTATTGATACGTAAATGTTACATAATTGTTACATAATTGTTAAGTAATTGTCAGAATTGTGCTTATTGCGTATACATTATACGCAAAAGTTCTGCATGGTGACTTAAAAAAAGAACGACGCGGAATATATACCTCAGTAGGTCAATTCATCATAATCCTTGTAGGTCATGAAGGGTCGCGAAAGATGTCAACATTTCCTCTCCATCATTTACTAATAATAATAACCAGCAATCGTAATAATGTACTTCGTTTATTATTACCATTATTATATTATTATCTTCGCAGAAATTGCGCCTAATTATTCCAAAGTTTTTGGCTAATATATATACTTATTCACCGTCTAGTTTCAGTTTGTGGACAATATAACATTTAATATGTCGTGACACATCCCAACGCTTTGTTCATAAGTTTCATCATATTCTCTGTTCGTATATTATCGCTATCTACATTGTTATTGTCATTAAACCTTTCGAAAATATCATTTTTTATCAGCTTGGACATTTGTCGTTTGTTCGTCATCTTCTTTATATGTGACAGAATTGCCGATCTCAACCTATCATCATCTCCAATATTTACGTCTGAGAAAATCAATCGCAGATGATTTTTATGGCTCCTTACGTCTCGGTGTTTTTATTACATGTTTATTAAATTATAAATGAAAATGGGTCAAATTGTCGTCCTACTAAGTTTGCACTAGTATTGTATTTGAAAACAAATAAGGAAACGGTTTTTTTAAGAGGGCATGTAAAAAAAATCAACTGAATATTTTGACTGGATATGTATCTAATATTTGCTTGTTTGTTTTCTATACATGTTTTGAATAATTTGCCTAACAGTCATTAATATGCACTTTAAATCCAATTTTAAGATCCCTTCAAGGTCTCTTTATTTTTGCCTATAGTTATTGTTTAGTTTATGAACACTTTTAAACCAATAATTTTAGCCAGCAACTACCTTGAATCTATAGTAAAATTAGACGGAATTTCTACCAGGGTATTTGTTGTTATCATTATTGCTAAATGTACTTATATAAATTATTCGTAGATCGTGATAAAAATGTTCGCCACCTTTAAAACTTGACGAGTTCCCAACCATCATTTTACCAGCAACGTATACGCAACGTGTTGATTCTCCTCGTCATTTATCAGAAAACGTGGGGCTTTTCTGAGCACGACAAGATATAAGATCCACGTGTTGAACACGAATATGTGCACGAACGTGTACGCATATATATATATACCGAAATCGTAAAATTTTATCGAGCAGAAAAATGTTTTCTTTTCCCGTATTATCATCGAAATTGTTCCATTCCCGAAAGTGATATTATTATCGAATTCTTTCAATCACATAATTATTGGCCATTATACTTTTTCTTGATATGGTATAGTTCTTTCATACAAAAAAAAAAAATAAAAAATATACTTTCTTCTTTTCCCCCCCCCCCCCCCCCCCCCCCCCCCCCCCCCCCCCCTCTCCCCACCCCACATGGGCGCGGGGGGAATGCTTACTCGTCTTAGTCTGTTGTGGCTGGGTTGTTAACAGTGGACCTGTTTTGGAGGGGGAGGTTCGTATCGATAGACTCTATACGGCTTATTTATTGGATATTTGCCGATTATTAATCCAGCTGTAGCGCTCCGTACGGGTATTACGTTTGAGCCCCGACAATGGGGTATAACAAGGGTATTGCGGTCGTATTTTTCCCTTTAAAATCGATTATTTCATTACAATGATGAAAGCAGAAAATTTGATGAATTAATCATAAGCCAGGATTATTATCCTGGGGAATTTTGTGCGAGGATATTAGATGTATTGCAAAAGAAAACACAAAATGCGCAGTCTCCGTCGTATCGCACTTCTACCTACGCATATAAATTCGGTGGAAAAAATTTTGCACACACACAAACACACTCGCACGCACCACTTTTCCCATTCTCGTCTTTACATTCAATCAACCCTTTTTAGACATAATATGATAGGTCGAAGCTCCCGTGGTGTCAACGAATACCCCGCAGAGGATTCCCGCGTAAATATTCCAAAACTGAAAACTTTATTATTGTTTTTTTTTTTTTTTTCATTTTGGAGAAAATCCCGAGTATATATATAGGGGAGGAGACATTTTGGGAAATTAGATGCGTGTGCATACGGTTGAAAAAAACGAATCTACATATAAGTGCCGTCGGATATTTCGAGGACGTTCGGGGGTATACGCTCGATCTATATAGCGTAACAATGGGGTAAAACTTACCGAGACTTAAGTCGGGCAAACGTAACGTAGGGTAGCTCTCGACTATGCACGTAAGGACGTAACCACTACCACTAGAGCCTGATAACAAAATCAAACCCGATTCCCGACGCACCCCAGCCCTCAGGGTTGAAAACCGTCGTGCGCCGGTGTCGTGTGCAGTGCTGCCATCTGCTGGTGACTTTTTTCGAATCGCCGCCTTCATCCCGTATCCTTCGTCACCCTCCGCACCGTTCACCCACATATACTTCATTCTTTCCCGATTTCCAATTTCTGGATTGCACCACACGTTTTATATATGTGTGTGTGTGTGAGAATGTAGAGACGGAGCGAACCCTCCTCTCCAATCGTACATTTCATTTTCCATTGATTTTTTTTTTATTATCTTGCGGTGATTAATTGGCTATAGTGGGTTTTTATACCCATCTCCGAGTGCACGGAACGTTCGAATTATCACGAACGCACACAATGAGGAAATTGAAGATATTATTTTTTTCTATTAATGGAGGACAATTTTTTTTATTAAATTTTATATATTTTATTTTATAGATAA
>JAPYZR010002529.1:0-16608 GCA_030522945.1 Trichopria nigra
CTTTTCAATTGGGTTCTTTTTTGATGTATGTATGGTACCATAGTAAAACCATAGCCATATATATGATTTTAGGGCAGGATCTAAAAAATTATTGACATAAGTGGGGCCCCGCGCCCAATGTCTATTCGGCCCTGATCGGCGGCTGCCTACGGCGGCTAGTTTCAGCGTCGTCACGTTCTTTGTAATAAATTATTAGAGGTTTTGAATGATTTTAAATAAATGAAAAGCGTACACATTACTTTAAAAGTCTTTTCACCTCCATCACACGATTTCCATTATTTCGCAAAATGAAACTTGTTTCTATACACGTCAAATGTATTGTTTGGGCCGTATTCGAATCCGCACGAAATTTCCTTTTGTCTAGGTGGCGTTTTCCCTGGACTACTAACTAATTAATTTACTGAATGATTGGACAATTTTCCATAAAGGCGTTTTATACACGTATATATGTATACTTTATATCATTCAAAAAGGTGAAACTTCCTGGTTGCTATTCGGAAGTAGACCGGAACACGACGTGGATAGTTGCAACTGCCGCTATATAGCAGCTGCGAACAGAGTCCTCATATACATATATATGTACAACATTTTGCACTCGCCAGAGCTCGACACCGGTGGCTTACGATAATTCGACCACCGGAGAACTCTTGTTGGACTACCTAGTGGTTATTTAGTAAAATGAATTCACATTCTCGTAAATCCAGTTTGATGTTGGCGTATTCTCAATCAAATGAAATTACAGATTGGTTACGCTTTCAAGGATTGCGTTATTAGTTTTTATTACTAGGTAAACCTTTCATATAAATATGACTTTATGACAAACCTTCGATAACAGGGTAATATTTATTTTAAAATAGAAATAACGTTTCATATATATTCGTGTTGTGCCCAACATAGGAAAAAGTCGCTATTAACAATGGAAGCAAATAGGTCAGCATAAACAATCAAAAAAAGAAATAATCATCATGCTCATTCTTCAATGTGCCAGGAGCTGATGATTTCTCGTTCTATCATTAGTAACCGCCAGCATTTTTTTGCGCATTATCGGCTAGCCTTTGACTGCAGAATGTGCATCCCGTATACGAGAATTTTTTAGACTTGGGTATTGCGCCGTGTGCCCATAATAATAGTTATCACTGGATTGCAGATGCGGAAATTATACGTAGAGATTTGGATGACGTGTTACGTTTACATTGAAAAAAAAAACTATTCTAAACTAGTGATACTTTAAATCCCCGTGGGCCAGTATTATTTATAATTGTCGTTAAATTCATTTTCACTTGAGGAACATTAACGAAGACTTTTATCATTAATTTCCGGTCTCTCTTTCTCTCTCTCTCTCTCCCTCTCTCTCTCTCTGCTTATTAAATAAACAAACAATTATACAGAACATTGAAAACATAGCAAATTTCGTCGTCCTGATGGGACACGGTTATAGCTTGGTGTAAATTAGGTAACTTTCATCCAGCAATGTTGCTGCTGCTAATTTCATTTTCATTTTAGAGAACATAAATGAGGACTTTCAGTACTTTAGTTTAGTTAATTCCCCGTTCCTATTAATATCCTATTTTTTTCACATAGCTTTCACATTGAGTGTGGAGTAATGTGTAGCAGGTAATAAGCAACAATTAGCTGCATATTCATTTCCTTGATTGTACTATTTTTTTTCTCGTTTCTTTTGGCTAGTTTTTATACAAGATAGCCAAACCGGCTTTTTTTAAATAAGGGAGCGATACATTCGTAAATAGGATAATTTTTAAACGACAAGCAACAAATGTTTGTACTAATTTTATCCGGTCCTAACGAAACTGTTCTGCCAGATTTTAAAACCTATAAACTCTAACAACGAATATATTTGACTTTTGCATTTCATCGTGACAATTGTTTATGTGTATACACATTCTAACTGGCATCATTTAAAGCTGTGTTAACTTATTGGTTCCTTGCTGATAAGAATTTATGGGGCCTGTTCAATAAGATTTAAATTTAATCGTCGTCTCTTAATTTGCTATTATTTTTATAGCAGTATGAACCCCTTGGAACATAAATACAAAACGTGACTGTGACAACGAATTGTAGATTAAGGTTAAAGATCGATAACGAAGAGAAAATAGGTTTAAATTGAATTCTTGTTGCAAATTTTATAGCCCCTTGTGCCAGACGGTAAATGTGATCAATTCTTCGTTTTTGCAATTATATTCGAGTGTTGATCAGATATCTAGTTGATCAATTTATCAATTATTGTTCTGGCGCTGTAATGCTATTCGGAAATGTACCAATATAATGTCGAAATTCGCAATTCCATTGGTTAGTGTTTCCTTATTTCCTTTTTACAAACATACCGTAAAGCTGATGGAAAATTATGGTTTCTTAGTTTTTGTATAACTGTTTTATTTCTCGTAAATACATGTAATATCTTAAAAGTTTGGGGAAAATTTTCTATATTTATTTTGGCAATTTTCAAGCCAGTGTCAACTTTCTGCGTTTCGACCGTGAACGCTCTGTCATCTGCAACTGGACAAAGTATTTTCCAAAACGATTCTCGGCAACTTATCTGATGGATCGTGCAATGTCAGCTCGCATGATAACCTACGTCACTTGGAACTAACAAAAAAAAATAGAATAATCTGCAGCAAGGGAATTAAGCGATAAGATGGCACTTTTTCACACATGTATCTCGAATAAGTGTTTACATCTTTAAGTCGGTGCCGCCCAAACGGAAATGAGTTCAAGGTTAAATAGCGTTCTTTCTTATAATTACATATCGAATATATTCTAAAAGGTCAGCATCTTTTTCTTGGACAAAGCACAAGCTCGCATTACATATTCATACATTATATATACTTTCCTAATTAAATATTGCAAGAGTTTCTAAACGATTTTCTACGTAATCACAAGTTAGAATCATAGTTAAATCATTCCCAACATCAGTTACATCATGTGGGTGGCTAAACACGCTAATCATCAAATCATTCTCAGTAATGATTTGAAGTAAATGCTTAGAATTCTTAATGTAAAATAGTTTTTTAAACTGGAGTCATAGATATATTGTTTGTAATATACAGGCATTGCAAAGATCGAACATCCAAGGAACATAAGTTTTACGCGACATTTTGTTCCATTGTTTTTATTGAACCTGCGGTCATTTACTATGTAGGGTATTATTTATGACTATATTACTTCAAGAAACAAAATTATTATATAATATGTCCATTAAACATTTTCTTTCTAATATGATACAGTATTCTACACAATTCTATAATCGACAACCCACCTCATCCCATAAGCTCTTTGTCGAAAGTTACTGTGAATAAGTTTGCTCGAAACGATATTCGGACAGATTATAAAATTGGTAAGTATAGAATAGGACCGGGACTACAGTACTTCCGTGAAAATTTATAGGAGAGAATGCACTTTCTAGATCGAAACCACAAAAGAATCATTAAGTAAAAGCACACTGGTACAATAAGTCTAACCAACTACTAAAATAAATTTTCACTGAACGCTGCTGGACATGCATTTTCCTCCACCGGAAACAACATGAATCAGAAAGCCAACACTGCAATGACATACACATGATCTGTCACTTTCTACTGTCTGGAAGAAATATCCGCCAGGTATGATATCATCGCGAGACACATTCAGCGCCAATCGTTTCTTCGAATGCCGATACTCATGCCAGCAGACAGCAATAAAGTTTGTGCGGTCGCTCGACCAGCCGCGACGTATCTCGATTTAATGGACTTTCACCTCCCGATGACGCCAAAAGGGACATTGTACTACTACGACCGTCTGTCGTTTTGCCGGTTTTTGTGCACCGGCCAACCAACCAACCAACCAACGGAAGGCAATCGGTTTGTGTGACCTTGAACCGGACCGTCACGCGATTCCCGGTATACGGGGCTAGGGCAAGTCACGAGTTTCAACTGTGCGAGATAAGGCGAGGCCTTTGTACAGTCGTCAGTGGCAACTTCCGGTGCGGACGTGAACACACCGCAGCACGAGACGCGCATGCACAAAAGCGACAGCCAACGAAAATAAGGTTCTTCGACGGAACTCTACAAACGGTATTGTTCTTCTCCGATTCAGGAGGAGAGAGTGCGTGCGCGTTTGATGAATCTGAGGGCTGAAGGGCATTTCGTGTGTATGTTTTTTTTTGCATGCATACATTCATGTCACGATACGCAAACGAAGAGACGAGTGCATGAGAGCGGTCCGTCACCCCACTGCCACTCCTCCAAGATGTGCAGATACGTATTTAATAAAACTTGTCAAGTAACTCTCCGCAGCAACTAAGATATGTGTTTTTTTTTCAGATCTTCCGATTGACAATCTACGTGTTGGGTTTTAATTATATTCATGAAAAAAAAAAACATGGTGGACGGAAAATATCCTTACAATGAGAAAGCGATAAAAAATATAATGCCCATGCTATTATTTGATTGTTTTCCCTCCTAACACGTTCAAAAACATTATTTCCCATGTTTCTACATTCCGTATACACGAAGAACATACTCCAATGTTTTAAACTTGGTGTGAAATATTTCTAAAATAGCACTGAGAACAATGAGGAAACGTTAAAAAGTATTATTTTATTTTCGAACGTTTTCACAACTTATTCAGTTTATCTTTGTTTATGGCGGCAATACTAATCACAAAAAAATATAGTAGTCTTTTCGTTATCGTAGAAAAATAATGGTGTCTTTGAATTCGCCTTCAACGATCGCTGATGCCAGCAACCAGGTGTTAATGTCCATTAAAGGCCTCTTTTTCGGTATTGCTATACAGCTGGATCTAACGGGAAGGAACTGGAGATTCCTCCGACCTCGTCAATGTTTACCTAGTTATGAATGAGCCCGGTTATAAAATAAGAAAGTAAATAGAGATACATGTATAGATAGACAGATAAGTCAGTATATGTATAGAGAGAGAGAGAGAGAGAGAGAGAGAGAGAGTAGACGTGACCAGAAAAGAGAAGCAAGACTACTGGCAACAAAGACTAATAGTAATATAAGACAAGACTCTCGGAATTGGATAACACGACGCCAAGAGGCGATAATTGCAACACTGGGCGGAAAATTAAATTGATGTAGCTGTGTGTTTGTTTAACAAAAAATGGTTCTAAAAAGTATAGCTATTAAAATTTTTGGATCTGAGAGATGAACGCGTCCGCTCTTTGTTGTTCCATCACACAAAATAAAATATCTTATAAAGTGCTACGAAAATTGCGTAATTTGCTATTTCATTGGGTACAGCCCTTACGGAAATGTACACCAAAAAATATTGTTCGGGGTCCGAAATGACACCCAAGTCGGTGTAAACATTAAAACAATTGGGGCTTACACCCAATTGGGTGTCATTTCGGACACCGAACATATTTTTTTCTGTGAGGGAGAAGCGCTTCGGAATTAAAATTGACATTTGGTACATCGCAGCAAATTTTGCTATTGGAGACAGCAGTTTATTTGACAGAAAATAATAGTAAATCATAATGGCAATTTTTAATATAACAAATGTTTTTGCATAGCATATTATACCCTAAAATCTGCGAAATTATAAACAAGTGACGTATGAACATCAACATATATATATATGCGTCCTCAAATGGTAAAATATTAAATATCAAACAAAAGAAGATTCACCAGACCTAAGATTTATTGGTTATATGTATCTTTACCATCTTTGAGGTTTGAGGTTAGAAAACCGCATCGAGTTCACTCGTACATATTTGCGTGTAATATATATGACATTGTTTCAAAGAAAATACGGGCGATACTGTTGTCTCTTCGCGTCTTTCACGCCAAATTCTCCAGCATAATAAAGAAAAAGACGATTTTACATTGCACATTTTGACATTTGAAAATAGAAAACCATTCACCATTCGTGAATCGTACTTTGTGTAAATACAATATTAGAACGTATATATATAATAAATTTGATGTTAATCTTTCAATTCCTTTTTTTCGACAATGTGATATTCAAAAAAGATTTCAACAAAAAATAAGAATAACATCAGAGAAACTATTACGTTATCTACTAAATAGAAATTAGTGAATAATAGCTGGGATTATTCTTTACGCAGGAAGAAACAATCAAAACATTCGAATGAATCGCGAAAGCCTTAAATTCAAACATAAGGTTCTTGAATGCTTCTGACAGTGAAAAACAAGTTCACAATTATTTTAATGCTTTTCGTTTCCATGGGAATCTAATAGTTCGAATTCACGAATGCATTGTTCTCTAGATTTTGATTTAAAATGACCCGCACCGGGAGGAGTTTATAGACGAATTAATGAATTTTGTTTTGAATACGTTTGCACTTTGATAAATAACGTCTGCACTGAACAATTGACCTGCTTAACTTGATCATTGTCTTTATCTTGATACACATAATTTTGTAAAGTCAATAATTTTATTTTTTAACGATTCTGGCGATTTTTCTGAGGATTTCTGACATAATTCGTATTTACTCCTCACATTCTGTGGGGATCTTCTTGGAAGGTTATTGATCAGCAGATCTATTTTGTCAGAATGTTTTTTTTTTTTTTTTTAATCTAAATTCGAAAAGGAATATTTTGTAATATTTTAACATTGGATTTATACGCAAGTGCGAGTAACATTATTAGCAACAGTATTCGTAAAGATGAGAATTTTATTATCCAGCAATTCTTATATCTCACATCCTGTGAAGGGTTCCCATCTAAGTATATTAAGTTTCAAAAAACAAGTGAACATAATATCGAGTTTGACGTGAGATATTTTAAACCCATATATATCAGCCCGAGCTGAGGCTTAGACAAAAGTCGATATCTTCAGAAAGAAAACAATTACTGCATAATACTAATCAAGTGATGAAATACATGCTGAAATTATAACTAAACGAAAATAACGGATTGAAAATATGATTGTATTTAAAACTCCATTTAATGAACGATAAAACGAGATTTCATTTTATTTGTTAATCCTTTAAGCTTTTAAATAAGCTTAATTGGTACTTACATTGAGTTGTTTACATGTTTTTACAACGTATGCTTACATCGGTGATTATATCCTGAGATCACATTTGTTTAAGAATTTATGTATCACTAAAATATGGTGAATAGTGTTTGAGTCTTTTTAAGTTATTCGTAATTAGCGATTTTCTCTGATCTTCGTACAAATTACACTGACATACGACATATGGTTTAGGTCTTAAGAGTTTGACCCTCACATACATTTTGATCCTCGAACAAAGTTCTTACGACCTAAAGAGCTTTCCAAGTGATAGACAAACAAAATTGTAAGTTTACTTATTATTTCACATCATATTTCTTAGGACCAACAAGCTTCACAAAAATACCAAATAAAACATTTGGGGACTACTTTTCCTACGTACTTTATCCTTTAAAAATCATTTTTAAATGAAAAACTGATCATTGAAATAATCTTGAAATAATCTAAAGAGTAGTTTTAACAGTATTTAGACAACATTTGAGTTAAATACGAAAATAAAAAAAAAATCTGAAACTCTTTTTATTATTTTAAGAACATGACCAAGTAAGATTTCGATTAAAAACGATTTTCCGTAATTCTGTGTATAAAATTAGAATTAAAGTACATGACTCACTTTACATACTTGTAATACACATACTTTTTTAATTATTCTTGGATACACGATTTCGTAATACTTTCGTACATTCGCGTGATCGGTGCATAAAAAGTTGTGAAACTTGTTGGTCCTAGAGGATTTCTGGGATCGCTGATCATGAACCAAAACAAAGAATCCAAAACCATGAAACAAAAAAAAAACCTTTGAATACTATTGTCCTATTGAAAAAGAAAAAACAGACTCTGCTTTGCTTGACTTTGCTTTTAAGCAAAACATCCGATCCAAGCAAAAATGCCATGCCGCCGTTGCCCGCCGGAAAGACTAAATATACGCTTTACGTATGATTAGAACGTATATATATAAGATTGACTTAAGATATGTGCTTATAATATTTTTGGATTTTATGTGGGGATTAAACTTGGTTAAACCCTACCAGTCTGCTGCAGGTATTACGAATGGATCTATCACAATACGATTTAATAATGACGTCATAACGAATGTTTCAATAATGCTCTATACGTTCAGATGAGTCAACTTGACCGATAAAACCCGCCATTGTTGTATTTTGAACGATACTCAATACCAAGTACGTTTAGAATTATTAGTTCGCATACATATATACACGCAAGACCCTCCAGGTACTAAAAGGCCTTAGTTATATATGGAGGTTCATGCGTCGGGCATTAAACGGCCAATGGCACGGAGCTGTAAAACGTTCTTGTTTGCAAATCAAAGATTGTTGAGTCACGTATCGCTGTGCTCCCACGAATAAACTATACGGGCAGCATGGGCTGATTGTAAGTTATCGTGGCGAATTTGCAACAGAGACCAAACGCGCATGAACACTTTTCCGTGACGGCTTTGCTGTGTGTGGGAACCTTCCATCTCGTTCAAAGAGCTGCCATGATCTTCTCTAACTGCACGCTAGAAGAGAATAAGAGACTTTTATCGTTCGGTTTAATTTTACATCAGAGTGGCGCTCCATTGATGCTGCGCGGCGCGACTGAAACACTCTGATGGATTCGTTACTGAACGAGCCTCTCGTCTTGCGGAACCGAGGCGCGCGTTTTTCCCGTCATTATCTCGTTGTTAGGATTTTCCGTTTTTTTGTTTCGGTGTTTCCCTCTGAACACAGTCTGCATATAGTCGAGCACTTGGACAAAACGCGGCGCGCGAGTTTCCCTTCTGAACAGTTCTACACGCTTGACCTAAAACGGCTTTATAGTTGGATTCCGAATGGTTAATCTCGTCCGTGAATATTATGGACAGCTGCATATGGAAATGAGTACCATTATAATGTACGCAAAAGCACTTAAGCTAATGAAAGTATTTTTTTTTTTAATCCAGATTAAATCCAGTCTTTTATGAAAATTGTGACAGGCGCGAACGTATAAAAAGACATTTTCTTGTATTATTCATTATTTCCCCCACTTACGTGAGATCAACCATCCTTAGTCTAATCACAGGTCCGGTTCCAGGTACACCAGACACTGTTTTAAACTCATTGACACTTGAGCCGGCCTTATAGGCCGATTTACAACACTCACATTTCACAACAGATGCGGATCATCATAGCAAGCATCCAGTCCTATTGTCTTTCATAAACGTCACGAATTACCCCGATGTGGAGTCGAACCAGAGGTCTTCAAGATAAACATCACCGGAAAATCTGGTGGAAACATGTAGTAAAATGTCATCATAGGAAAAGATGAAGGGGTCAATCTTTCGACAAATCAAAACGTGTACAGTCTTTGATACTATATCATCTCCATCCACTTTGTATAATTTTAATTCCGCAAAAACGAGTAATTTTCCCGGAATCCTTGTTAAAAAATCAGCATCTTCGATAACACGATGTAATATGATCTGTTAGATCTGAAAGATTTTATTTTCACTTTAAAATCTATATATATGAATCGTATTCAAAAATAAGTGGACTCGGGTCTAATTTAGCTAATTGTGCCTACACGCAGCGAAATAACCAGCTAGCCGGTACGGTTCTTTGACATCTGAGTATGTGCGTATGCGTGCGCGTGTGTATCATATACATATGTACGCTTCTGCGGTTAGCATTTAAACGTTACGATACACCTGCTAGGCGACATCGCAATACACAACTTGATACTGAACGTAAGCATGCGTGTAAACGCAGGCTCAATGCTGGACTTAACAAATTGGAATCTGAGCAGAAATATCATGAGACGCAAATGCACGAGATAAATGACCAACAAACGGTCTAAATTCAAATATTTCATTTTCTGACGCACGCAACGGTCTAAATAATCTTTCCTATTTTTATTAATAATCCAGCAACGAAAACTCCCTATAACGTGTCAGTCGCCATGATCTGCGTAACTTTTTTTGCCAGCCCGTAGCAGGATACTCAATACACTATACTGAATGTCGGACAAATTCGATAAAGTGTAACGGGATATAGATCAGGGTACTTAAAACATTTCCGACGCATATATATAACATATACAGTACACGGCTTCGAACTCGAGTGGCGGCGGCAGCGGCGCTCGACTGGCCGTTAAGGGCGCTTTGTTCGTAACCACAAGGCGTAACCGTGATATAAAACCTGTATGGTCTTTGCCCTAAAATGACGCCGGAACGACGCGATACGCCAGACTGCGGCAAATCGGGTGCCACATCGGTGAGCGCTGAAAAGAAGCCTCTCCGAAAACTGAAGATCTACATTCCGGCAAACGCTTGATGTTCTTGAGAGATAAGGAGGAACGCTGGGAAAGTCCCTTCTTGAATGTGAAGAACAATGTGTCGGGCGCGCACCGATAGACCAGCTCCTCTCTATTATTTCTCGCCTAGCTCCAAAAATCTTTCTGAAGAATACGGGACCTAAAAATGGTTGAATATTCATACGCTTCTATCGGACAAACAAAAACAGTTAAAAAAAAAAGATACGAAACTTGTGGCTGATGGATGGATAACAGTACACCATAACGAAGGGTCAGAATTCAACTGCAATGAAAGGTTTGCTGTGATTGATCGTACAAGAGTTGGAAGAGTTTGATGAAATCGGGGCTAAATGCGCACTTAATTATTCGACCAGGGTTTGAAAATCGTTTTATAGGGGAGCAGTTGAAACAAGTTCTTCGTCTTCCAATCCCCCAAATTGTAACAGGGACATGGGACCCAATTAGGCCCAGCCGTGTAATGAAGTAAAGACAATATATGTATATGACGCATCAAAGGCAATAAAGAATTTCGCCATTGTTCTTCAGTCCTGCATGAACAGTGGGTCGCCTTTTAATTAATCCAGTATAGTAGCCACTAAATGCGGGAATAGGTTCAGTTGGCCTTAATCAGGTGACGACCTACTAATTACCCGGCGTACGCCCGTGGCTCATTCCCATATGGTTGTCTCTGAACATTGCTGTTCGCGAAGGAGTAGGAAGACCAGCACCGAACAGGCAGAGCCAACAGCTGGCTTTTTTTACGAGGTAATGCACGTGCATGCGAGCAAACGTGCTTCGTGGATGAGTGCGCAAAAAAGTTGCTTTGATCTTGCTACAGTGCTCCGAGCGCTCAACCTCGTTTCTGGCCTCGGTGCATGTGAAGCTGCTGCAGGTGTTGCGTGCATTCCTCGAGATGCATTTGGCCAGGTAGAAATCAATGGCAGATACGAGTCACGAGACTCGGGAATCTGATAAAAAAAAAGAATCGAGTGCGATCGTTTCTTTTCGTCTTTACGTGGCGATCCAGAGCGCAAGAGTGAAATTATAAAAACGAAAGTGACGGGTCGATCCCTTATTTATGTGACCGAGATTTATTGATGATTAATAGTTGAAATGAAATCGTCGAGAGTATTGGTAAAAGGTCTAATTTTATTTCTTACAGAACTGGTAATTTATAAAATTCCAGTATCATACTATACTTCCCACGGATAATGTATAAATGACATATAGTTATGAATCATTTTCTTTATTAATAGCAATCTTTACAAAGATTACCATCGTGTGTCACGTAAATGGAAGCAAATGTCCTGTCACATTTCCAACTCGTAAAGCGATAAGGGAACGATGCCAAAAGGGAGGGATTTTTACAGCGGGTCGACAACCTCCAGAACGTTTGATGCGAATTCGTTTGAACCTAGGATCCCAGCATATAGGGGTGGCGTCCAGTCAAGCCAAACATCAATGTATATTTATTAGATGCGTTAACAATCAACGAACTCGTCATTAATTTGTGAATTTTTTTGATGAATATTAACATTCTCAGAACACCATTAGGTGATGAATGCGAATAATGCAAAATACCGGTACAATGATAAACACATCCAAATTGAACGTCGTTAACAATGCTTAAGCGGTACTTTGAAGAGTGGATAATCAACAGGCGAAAATGTGGCGGTTAATTCAAGCTTATCTTAATGACACTATAGATCAGAAAATGACGTTAAAAACCGAGACAATGAATTTAACCTTGAACCGCGTTATAAACCAATGTCGGTATTGATACTTTCAGTGTTTATCAAACTTTACGACACACTTTTTTATGAGCGATTTATCGATTCTCCGCGAGCAAATGGTTTACTTGTATATCGCTGCCCGACATTTGATACCGCTTTAGATTCGTGTTGATATTTGGTATTTGATAATTGATATTTGGTATTAGCTCTAAACATCGTTTTATTTTCATATCGGGAAGAAGTACATGCAAATGTGATCTAAAAATAGTTTGGAGAACGTAATTAAGGCGATAATGAAAGATATACAGGCATTGACATAATTGGTTATTACGTGCGGCCTTCAAGCATTTTGTCAATCATTGCAAACAAAAAAACTGAGTGTCAGCTGTACAATAACAATTGTGAATAAACACTTTGTTCTTTTCATCATCATGAGCCAATTAACACAAAATAACGCAATACATTTCCGAAAACAAATGCATTTCTGCAGACTTTAATTTTATGAATCGGAAATCATTGCGTCTGATGTAAGGCATTACGCAAGAGTCTTAATTAAAATCTAATTTTACTCTCGTTCATCTTTCTTTAATCCACTATGCCCTGTAGTCGGGATACATCTTAAATGACGCGTTTAAGTGTACGTGAACTGTAACATAACCGTGATTTGGACTCGTGTACAATTCTCTGTAAACTTTGATATTTGCTAGGGTACTTTAAGATGGGACCTCGTTCAGGTGCAATCATTTACTGATCCTTTTTGTTTTTTAAAGATTTGTTTGCGAACTGTAGAGTACCTTAAAGGTCGTACCATCGAATGGTTACGTTACATCGATATAGTTGAATAACGAAAGTGAATAAATGAGAATAAATTTATAAATGACGTACGAGCAAATGTTTTCCTAAAATCATCCGATTTAAATGCAAACCCTTACGGAAATTGGTATGTACGGTGAACTACTATACCTTTTACCGGACTCGCGAAATTCCATGTCCACACTTGGCTTACGGCTATCTATTCAAATAAAATATCAGTTACGTCAGTTTCGCCATGCGTCAGCGCATTAAAGTGTCGTACGTATGCACGCTTGACTTACGAGGCCGAAGTTAACTTTAAAAGAACATCCGTTCCGAGTAAGACATTCTTTTTGTGGCTTAGTTATAATTATGGCATGCGCCAATTAGGGGCACGTATACGATTGCATCGAAATAATAAATCCGATCGTTTGTATTCTGTGTTTTACTTCACTGTAGAGTATATATATATAGTATATATATAATGTGTTATAAAAATGCTAATTCGATTTAACATTCTATCACGTTCGGCTTTCTTCAGTTCGGTATATCTGTTTGGAAAGGATATACAAAAAAGAACTACGAACCATAGTTTCATCGTGTTAAAACTTTCATTAGCGATCGTTATAATTTTTTGTTATGCTCTACGCGGGCTTTTTAACTTATCATTCACTTAAAGTGAATAAATTAATTATAATTTCTTTTCACGCCTACTGTTATTTTTTAATATAATGATTTTGTATTAAATCACCTAAAATTCCCTGAAATTTATATAGGCAATTAAATATTCAAGATCGATTATTTCGTCTAATCGCTTGGACTTGACCTAACATTACGAGTGTCACGACGAGATGTTTAACCAATGTTTAATATATATATGGAGCATTATTTGTCAAACCTGTCCAAAATTTGACGCAACTTAAAGAGGTTGTATGAGGTCTCATTTCGGAGCTGTGCTTGCCTAGTTTTTTTTTTGTGATTGGGCATTTTGAAAAACTGAAGATGGCGGCACTGATATGGCGCTTGAAAGTAATAAACTTCCGAGAACTAGCATAAAAAGCATTCATAACCTGAAAAAAATTTGTTATTTTCCAGTAGATAATTACTTGAATAGTCGCAAGTAAATATTTACATGAATTAAGAAAATGTGTCCATCTTTTTAGTAAAGCTTACTTAATTGAAGAAAATCTTTTCTTAATTCAAGTAAATATTTACTTGAAAATAACAAATTTGTTTTGAGTGTAGAATTGTCTGTGACGGCGAAATATTCTATTTTTGGGCCTGATTCTTCGTTTTTGGATGTGTTGATAATGAATCTAAAGTCAAAGTTTAAAAATTCAAAATGGCGGATGCAATATGGCGGACAAATTTTTGAAGTGAATGGATTTTGTTGAAAATCGTTACTCGGGGGTTTTCGGGATCGAAAATATTAAATCGATTAAATCATTTTTCGTTATAATGGAAAATATCACGGATTAAGTAATATTTTATATAGTGTAAAAAAACTTTAATTCGTGTAGGATTCCATTGTGACTGTGTTCAATGCAAAACTTTCATTATTATAGGGACTTTTTCTCAATGCACGTATAAAATAATGATACCACTGCTATTATATTATATTATTTAATTAAATTTCAAATGACGAATCTTTTTTGACAGATCAATTGTACCGAGTCTGCCGGACAAGAGGCCGGAAATGTCCGGGTGACGCTTCTCGTTCGACGCGGTTGGCGACGCCGTTTAACTACAGTAACTCGAGTGAGAAGAATAGAAAATCTGGTCAGAGACTGTACAGAAGCAAAACCCAGACGTGGGAAAACAACGTGTTCTTTTTCTCACTTTTCGCACTGCGGACTATACTCTTATCGACCGTTTCGCGCTTGCAGCCATGCAAAGACCGAACGCAAATGCATATGCTGTTCCGCGGAGATGAAAATTTGCTCTTGTATATTAAATGTCGAGCAATTAACTAAATAAAAACAATTATAAATCCTAATAGCGTTTTACAATTCTTATGCGCACCTGGAACTTTTAAATCGAACTTCCGAAATACAGTTCAGAATTATAATTATAAAGAGTACCTGTCATTTTTCGTGTCGGTATATTTTATTACATATAATACCTGTCCTTCCAGTGTATACCATGTCACGGGGTCCACTTTCATACTGGACTTCGTTACGCACAACATAATAATATAAAAAAGAATAAATAATAATATTTAAATTCTTCTATTTATTTCTTGGTATATACGATCCTTTTACATAAGCAAATAAAAATGAATTATATATTGGTTTAACATTGGAAACCCTTCTAAATATGTGAAAATAAATAAATATATACATTTCCAGAGTTTTGTAATTTTTGAAATATAAATATTTGATTTCTTTGCCGATATTTTCGTAAGTGAAATAATCCTGGTTTGGTTCTTTAGTGATCAGCATGTCTTAAATTATTAAATAAATAACACAGTTATTTAGACGTTTCGGCCATTTTGTGTAACCCTCATCAGATTTATTTCTATATAAAGAAATTCAAAAACATGAAAAATATAACATAATTTATAAAATAATGATAGTCATTAATGGTACAATTATAAATATGAAAAATGAAATTTGAATATATTGTGAAAAATGAAAATATTAAAATATAAAATAATTTCCATTTTTTAAAAAGTTAACTGTTTATTATTCACTGTAAAAAATTAAAATAAAATTATATGAATACTATGTATTCAGTAAGATAAGTTATTTTGAATTTAATTTTATTCTTACTAAATTTGACATTTTGCCTTTGAATTGTCGGTGTCGGGAACGAAAAAAAAGAATTTAGTAAAAATGAAATTTGAATTGAAATGAAAACAAAGAATTGAAATAAATTTTGTAATTTTGCCAAAAATAATAATAATAATAATAATAATAATAATAATAATAATAATAATAATAATAATATCATTTCTACTCCAAAAATTAATAAAAATGACGATAAGTAGGGATAAATAGTAAATGATTGACGATCCTTTTTCGTCTGCTGGATCGCAAATATACACATATTGGTTACAAGATGTTTTGGTGGGATTAGGCCTGTTTTGGTCGAGCTAAATAAACAAGTCCTTTTTTTTAACACTGGTACCTTACTTATTTGCTTAATTTCATTCCCAAAGGGGTGCCCACTCGGAGAGCGAACGTTCGTATTTCCCACGTGTATGCCTCTTGTGTTTAATATACAAATGAAAAGTTATACGAAGTGCCTAAAAGCATGCGACCCACAGTTTAGATTAGGATAGTTCTGTATATATATATACAACGAAAAGTAATTGTTTAATCAAGACCGTGGTCGTTTGTTACATTTTCACGCGAAACTATCTATTCGATACAAAAAGGCTCATGCGTGTATTTAATTTTTGCGTATTTCATAAATAACCAAAACCAAACGATCAATCCAAAGATAACCACTCCGGGGATCACGGCGAATTAAGAATGACACGCGTATTTCTCGTCTGAAGCGCCAAAGAGGAATGGTCACACACGAGTTATTTTCAAAACTGTGCAAGAATAAAGTGTGCCATGTCTATTAGAATGCCGTACACTAATTCGCGTAAAACCGACATTCATATGTCACGTTTCGAATTTCATATGTACATTTGATGCATCTGCATGTAAAATGGTATACACAAATTCCCCATATACAGGTCTCGTATTGAACACCCAGGTGAAAAAGTTATATATTCATTATATATAAAAAATGTATAAATTATATATGACTATTTATATATAAAATTGGGCATATATAATCTATATAT
>JAPYZR010002530.1:0-26756 GCA_030522945.1 Trichopria nigra
CACAATCTCTGTTATGTAACTGTGCCAATTTTGAGGCGACATTTTAATGTAACTGTTACATAATTGTGACATAACTTCTGTGATTGTTTGCTGGGTTATATAATGGGAATTAGTTAATTGAAAAATTAACAAATAGACTTTCAATTAAGATATATCTCATAAAATTGGGTTTCTGTATTTTTTTTTTTTTTTTTTTATGTATGTAATTTAAGAAATTTTCATCGAACTAATTTCGTAAAAAAAAAAATCATTGAAGTGAATGATTTTCAACAAGTACCTTATGGAAAAATCTCACCTCTCGGTGGTTACACTGTTAATATCTTTGATGACTGATGACAGAATTTAAGAAAAAATAGGTACTTATTACTATAACTTCATTAAATTGAAGTGTCATTAAATTTCTCTACATTATCAAACGCTTGAAATGTTCCACGTCATATAGTTATCACAAATAAAGCGCATGCGTCGCCACGTCCGCTGGATATTCGCAATTCCCCGTGTCGCGACCACAGGCTTTGCGACGTTGCCACATTCATCTGGACAGTGCCGTAACGTAAAATTATGTCGTTATTATCATAATTTGTTACAACATTTTTAATCGTTCAATTTACCATAATTTTACTGACGTCCCGAGTGAATTTTTCGTATTGAAAAATATTAAAATATCCAGAAATATTAATGAGTCCCTAATGCGCCTCACTGTTTTGTTGCGAGTGAGCCTCCTTAATTGCGCGTGAATATTTTAATGTTTTAATACCCATTTTTATTTGAATCCCAAAAACGACATTAGGAATGATATAGAATTTAATTCTTAGTGAATACATTTTTGTTTAATCATTGAAGAGCTAATTTAAATTACATTATGCACAGAATCCATGTATCTAACATTTATTAGCGATTACATAGTTCGTTAAGCATTAGGTCATTAATTCACGAACGATTTCAAACGTCAAATGCAAATTCACCAAATCATTACACTATATGAACACGTCAATTATTAGAATGCAGTTACTTTTAAGATTATGCATAAGGTCAGTATTGTTATTCGTTTGTCTGAAATTTTTGTTTCAAAGAACAGGTGAAGTAAACTTTTTAAATATCGATTTATTATCTATATATTATAAATAGATTGTCATCATTTTTTATTCTTCTACACTGATTTAATATTGTGCTGTCATCTGATAACGACAGTATAACGTAGTTTTGCATTTAAGATAATTTCATTTTCAGACATTTGTACTCACGTTTTCAGTGTATATACCGTATCGATCCAATTAAACTAAAGATGATTGATTTCAGACTTATGAATCAAACAATGGATTAATAACAGAATTAATTTATTGTTGGGTTTTCTGATGTATGAGAGAAGGTTTATTATAAATTTATTATTTACTACTGTTTTATGACATTAGTTTATCATTCTTAAATATTCACGAAAAACTAAATGCAAGCTAAAGTGATAGTGTACTCTGTCATTCTGAAATAACACTCAAGAGAGGATTGAGAAACTCCACTCTTCCCCGAAAGTCAAGGTCTATTCAAGTAATGGCAATTGGAGAAAAAAATATTATATATACATTTTCTGAATATATATATTTTTCTAGAAAAATAGATGACACATTTGAAATAATTTAAAACCTACAAAAATTGTCGTATCTTCTGGAGATCGAAGCATTGAGCAAGAGCCGTCCATTTTAGTGGACTCGGAACCACGTAAATTTTGTTCTAAACAAATATAGTCACAAAATTTACAGATTAACTTTTGTTCATTTGAAAACTGTAAACCTTTTTGTAAAAAATAGCTCATTATCAGCATAAACCTAGGAGCACATTTTTATCGAAAGTTTTAATATTGTCAATTGCTATAATTTACAATATTATTACAATATACTAAATAAAATGATTAGATATTTACTTTTTATTTTGTTTATTCCCACATGGTAGTCTTATTACCATCTTATAATAAGTTATACTGGATAAACATGTCTGTTTATCATGGACTACTGATCTTGGCGAAATTGGTCCTGCAGAATAGAAAAAGTTCAATTCAAATAATTCTGATTAAATTAAATAACATTCTAAATTGTTACAGAATATCAAAGAGAGAAAGAAATCACGTTCACTTTGAATTTCAATAAAATGTTATAATAAAGTGTAAATATAATTATAAGGGTCAGTACTCTTAGAGTCTGGTAGTGAAATGCTAACATTGAACATTCTGGACTCGACGAGCTAATCCTCAAATTTCGCCATCTTTGCTGATGTCTCGGCCGTGTTCGGGTGATGGGCGATCGATTTGGAAAGTTTCCATCTTCGAGAATCATGCGGGGGCGAGTAGTTTCTGGTGTGATAGGCCAACTAGGATCTTAGGAACCAGGGCGCCCCAACGCAACGACGCAGGCCCGGGCCTGTTCCTCGCACGCACCGCTGCCAGGATCTATCAGAGTGACATAGTGGCGTGGAGCTCTCGCAGGATTCCCCATGGAAGGCGGCGACCCCACGGCTGCGCGCATATACTCCTACGCGTATACGTATTCGGCGAGGCTCGAGTGGGGTTGGCTACGAGGGTGTCGGCCTCGCAAGGACCAAAGGACGAGAGTCTTCTAGGACAATGGCTTCCTCGCCAGGGGAACAGAGTAACAGGAAGTAGCAGTGGTGGGCGAATTCGCACGCGGCCTTGCCGTAAGATTAGGATGGAAAGTAGCCTAGGTCGATATATAACTTTAATCCAGGCCACTATACGTGCGCGATTGGCTACGCGGAATTATGGAATTTTTGTTCAGCGCGAGCTCGAAAAGGTCGCTCGTTCTAAATGGCCGCTGCCTCATTTCGTGGCTACTTTTTACTCAATCATGGGAGTTTTATTATGGGTTTGGAGTACTTTTTTGAGTGTGAATTTATGGCTGAAATGAAACGAACCACTGACCCGGCAATGCCTACGAAAGGTGACAACTAAACAACTGGATTGCCCAGGACATGGACACATACTAGAAGTCTAGAGAATTTTTGTATCGCAAGTGGAAATTGAATCTGTTGAAAAAGGCACTGGTAAGTTTTCCGTGATAGTAATCGGGCATTAAACGTAACTAAGCCTCTACGATAGTAGTGCCCGATTATACAATACTGTAAGAATATTAACCAGTGTTGGTTTAGTTTTATATACTAAACATATTTCTAGCAATATTGCAAGGCCAGGACATTACTGGTAACATTCCAGTTTTGCTTTAATATTATTCGAACCTGGAGTGTAGTTCCTTGCACAAATTTTGAGCAACTGACGCCAAGTACAATTTACCCAAGTAACTTGGGCAATATTTGCTTTGCCTCTTATAATATTACTGAAGTACATGAGTAAGACGTGTCATATGAATTCTCAATTTTTAGCACATTATATGCATGTAGTATAGTTATATTATATAGATGAAAAACAATAGGTTCATGTAAGTGACAGAAAACAATAATATCAATACATTTCAATAACATAAAGTATAAGAGTTTTGTTTTACATGTGCTCGAGGCTCTCGAAGCTACATTGACAGAATCTAAACTTATATACATGACTAGTTTTTCTATACGTTCAATTTTAACGTAAAATATCAGATTCTCTCTAAAAACTGCACGTTATTTACATGAGAAGTTTTTATTAGAAATCGCTGTCAATTTTAATTGTACAGTAATCTCGTTTATCCAGAACAATTTTCCACCTGGAATATTAAGAGATTTCCAATGCTCCATGAGATTTTTTTTATAATAACATTTAAGACTTCATTTATGCATTTTCGATCAGCATCATTATTGAAAATTTTATTGTATTTTTTCTAAGGTCACTTCGTTATACGAGACATTTTATAAGAGGATTGATTGTGGACACGGTGACTACAGACAATATAATGGTTTGGACAATGAATTATCTAGGATGATGAAATGAGGGACGACGAAATGAAAGGCAATTAGAAAAGCAAATTAGAAAACTTCAAACTACATGAATTTATATGTATAGATATTATGTCATTTACTTGTAGCGACAATCAATAAATTATCAGTAAAAAAATAAAACTATATTTTTCAGATAAATTATTTCAAACTGTTACGGTTTTCCATTCGCATGTTGATTTTCATTTCAGTATAAAGTTCCGCAGCGACTCTGCATAGACTGATGTATACTTTTCAATTATTCAAAGTGGTACAATTTACTCCGCGGTTCAGCTTGGCCCATTTCCAACTTATCGTTTAGGACTCATTGAACGTTGAGAACCGATAGCCTTTACTTTTTAACCAAAGTATATGAAAAGAGCTGCAGGGAATCGCAATTCAAGTACTTTTAAATATTTTTCAGAGCTAGCTCTTTTAATAGACTTGCGCCGTTTAAAAATGCGTTTCAGTTTGTTTTTTTATGTTAAAATAGTGCCATATTTTATTGATTATACACTAGGTGAATTTATTTGAATTGAAAATTCGTTATGTTTTTGACTACATACAATTAATTACAATCAATAAAAATGTTCCTTAGTAGAAAGTTATATATTTTATCTTACACCGTCCATTGTTCCTATGCCTTTAAAATGGCCAATTATCGATGATTAACTATATAAAAATGTTTTCATTTCTACCATGGGTAACGAGCGTGACATTATTTCTTCTTCATGGTAACAATAAAGAATAAATTACTTTTAAATAAATAATGGCAATTTTTCATATGATAAAAGGGTGTTCTCAAAATGCCAACTGGGTACGCCCAAATATCTGAAGATGTGGTTCTCTTTAATAAGCATATTTATTTTGTTGGATAATTGTCCATTTTCCTAAATTCGTGACTTCGAACAATATCAATAAGTGAAAAAACAAAAATAAGTAAAAAGAACTATTATGTCGGATCAAAGAATTAACGCCGTTGTACAAATACGCGGTGGCGGTGGTGAATGTTGCCATTTTTTAGACATACATGAGCAATTCTCTCATCTTGTGTAGTAAAAAATGTGGAATTTTTGCCATATCCTTTCGATTCGTTCACTCGGGACGTGACTTGTGTGATTAATGTACTTGGTTTTTCATAGTATTTGTTTAGGAGGATTCAGAAGTTCGTCTCGTTAACCATGTGAGAAGACCATCATTTCTCATGGGGTAATACAAACGCAAAAATTCTCACTCTCTCCTACGAATCTTTTGAGCCGGCAAGGAGCCTTCTATTTCTCTTTGGGTAATAAAGAAGGACAAAAGTAGGAAAAAAACTTGTACGTTATCTCACAGGATGTGTCCCAGTAAAAATGCTGACGCAGCTGGTACCACTTAATTAGGACGAGTCATAGGTTCCAAACTTCTATCGTATTATGGCTAATAAGGTCCTTCGGTTCCTCTACAGATGCTTCGTTAATATATTTGCTATGAAATTAACATCGAATGAAGACAAACAACAGATGTAGAAAGGAGGAACTGACGCAAATCATGTAAAATTACGATGGTTCAGCAATACTATATGAATCCATTTACATGCGAGCTTATATAATTTGATAATAATATATTACATTCAAAGAATTACATTATTACTTTTAGGAAGTACCAAGAAACCGTTGTAGCAAACTTTATACAACTTTGCACACAATTAACAATTCATGTAAAATTTAATTTATATATTTCCATTTTCCACATTGAAGATTTGGGTGTATTCTAACTTTATTTCGTTTATGGACTTAATAATAGGCGATGATAGGTGTGTCGATATTTACCATATAATTGTAATTTTTGTGTGATAAGAATCGTTTCGATTTCTCATTTGTAAACATGGAAATTAGTTCATTGATATTCTCTTCTTTGCATTTTTAGGTAAGAAGAAAAGAGAAGCTCACTTGTTTGAAACACTGCTATTGGATTTGTAATTTTAGAGTTCCTTGCGTTGGTACCAGTCTCACTTGACAACTAAAAAACTAGTTATAACAGGGTCTTGTGATCTGTTTTATTGTCATATAAAAATATTAACATTGAACTCAAGGAAAAATTTTAAACTCTAAAAATCAGACCGTCCTGAGTAGTAGAAACATAACACATGGCGTACGATCTTTCGGTCGTGTTCGTTGTATACTATAGATATGTAAGAATATACATTACAAGTGTAATAACGCAAGTTGCACCGTTATGATAATAATGAAAATCGTCGCAAACCGTAAAGTTTTTGATTCCTTCGCTTGGTTTTTCTTCGTGAAATTTGAGTCAGTCGCTCGAAAATATTCAAGGCTAAAATAAATGAAAGAATGAAAAGACAGCGAGTGTTTAATTCCATCCTCACCAGGACGTCATCTCCTAACCAGACGATCTGTTCCACAAAATCAAACAGATGGTATACTCGTTTGCTAAAAGCTCCAAACTCATGCCGAGTCAGAATTCTTATTTTTTGACCTAATTTTGCCGGCATTTGTTTGAATTTATACAGGCACCTTTGAAGCTGTGCAATCTTGGAGGTTAGGAAATAGGCTATGTTTTTATATGGATAGACAATTTTCTATAATTTATTCAATTTTAGTGTAAATATATCACGTTGCGAATTTTGTGGAAGGCGGTATTGTCTCCAAAAAATAATCCTACTGAAATGTGTCAGAAAAGATAACTGTAGTTCCTTCGATTTTGATAATTTTTAAAACTGTCTGAGGTATAATTAAGATCAATTGAGAAACCGATAGAATGTCTGTACTCTTTTGTAGAGTGAAAATGATTTAACTCTTAATATTGAAATTAATATTGAAATTAATATTGAAATTATTAATATATTGAAATTAAATATTTAAATTAATATTGAAATTAAATCCATAAAGAGACGAACTTCCACTTTATAAGAAATAGTTAGTTAGGGTTTATAGAAATTTATGGAGAAAACTAAGTTGTATAATATAAATATTATACTAAAGTATGAAATAATAAATTTTAATTGGACATTGCGTGTCATATTAATCAAAACAAAATATTCTCTGACATTGTACAAAGCAGTACAAAAATGGATGCCATGATTCAGCCTAAAGTAAACACTATCAATTAAACTTAACTGCAACTAATTTAACCATAAATGAATGTATAAATCATTATTGGGAAATCCTTATTGATCACTATTAATTATACTCAAAATCTAACGCTATCTTAATAATTAAATCGAGGTAAATGTAAGATAATAATCTAATTAATACACGAACTATCACTTTATGCTTCATAAACTTACAATTTTTGAGACTATACTAATTTCGCTTGCTGAAATTTTGTCGTTAGCAAACCGTGAAAGTAGTATTCTCTAAAATGTTACAGGCTGAATACGATTGAAAATTATATTATGACATTAAATGGAGGGTAGTCACTTGCAATAAAGTCAGAATCCATTTGGCCAGCAGTGCCGTAATAATAACAGTTCGTAATAGTCCATTGTTATTTACTTTTTGTGAGTTGTACCTGCCTTCGCTTCATGCGTTTCCATTTAGGCTTATAGTGTAATATCATCCTCAACACTAGGTTCGCAGTGGTAGTTAAGTCTTCATATGGGCGTTAAAGGGTTAGGACTTGTTACATCAAACTTGGGAAGGCATTGTTTTACCGCAACCCTACATTTTAATGATTTTGGCTTTGAAAATTTTAAATATTTTAATTATAATTTGCTTTTATTATTTTGCATACGATTAAAAATAAATGTTAAATTATGTAGTACATATATATAGTACAATCATATTGTACTGCGTTCAAAATGGACATAATACACATTTCTGCTTGGTTAACATTTCGTATGAAAATTAAGCAACAAATATATACTAATAAAAAATACAATTCACCTGATTCCTTTTAATGTTTAAAAACAAAAATTAAAAATAATAGTCCACTAAACGAGCAAAACAATAACAATGCGAAATTGACGACAACCGCCCGGTTTATAATAATGTTTTAACTCGAAAATTCATCACTCCACTTGTCAATGGTCCATGTGCTAATTGTAGAGTGCACTTTAAAAAAGGAATCCTTATAAGACCTGTTTTTTTTTCTATTTTGAATTTTTCTTTCATTCTTATCCAGTGAGGTGTAAAATCATACGATTATATTTATCTCGGCTTGTCCATGGGTTTTGTAATGAATGGAGGTTTGTCACTTCGTTGAATGGTTTTAGAGATAACATAGTAGCAATCACGTGGCAAGTTGCCGCAATGAAAACTGATTTTTTTCGAAACAGTTGCGACGTGTATATTCGATACCAGAATATCTAACTGAAATAATATGCCATATAAGAGTTTTTTTTTTTGTTAAGATACTTCTAATTATTATTATTTTTTTTTTTTAGTTTTATTTTGTGTACACTATACATTATTATACATTATTGTTAGTTGGTAATATCAAAAAAATTTTTCTGATATGTATTGCTCAATGAAAAGTATCCTGGTATTCACTGATTTTGATGTTATACATGATATGTACGTATTTACAGATAATTCTAATCATGTATAACTATGTCAGAAATTTCTTTCAACTGTATGTTTTAAATTGAAGGTAAAAACGATGATAGATGTTATTCAACAAGATTCTCGAAATTTACATATTATAATAATCAAATAAATAATTCATAATATTCACCCGTAATAAGTAAAAAAGTATGTTGCTTTTAATGTAGTTTTAGGTAGTTTCAATTACCGACTAAATGCATATATTTCATGCCTGCGAGTATACTTTTTTAGGTTTCTTTGAAAGTTTATAAAAATGAGATTAAGATCTCAGGAAAATTAAGTATAAATTGGAGCTTTATAACGTCACAACTAAAATAATATTGTAAAAACTACTGGATACATTCCAATGTTGAGAGCACGCTTGTACTTTTAAGGAAATGAATAAATTAAATACAGACTTATTACGATGGTAATTAATTTAATTAGTACATAAGTTTTTACTTACGTAAAAAAGGAGTGAATTAACAATAAACACTTGCGCGTAATCTAAAATCTACAGTATAAACCAAACATTTTAATTACTATCCAATTTCAGTTTTCTTTTCTTTTTTATTCCAGTTTAATGCAATTCCGCCATTTTATTTTTTCCAATACCTATATAATCATCCCACGGGAATTCACTTTGATTTTTATCCCAGATAGCTGCAGTTAACATGAATTTACAGAATAAGTGTATATTGAACAACGCAGAGCGCTAATCTTTCAAGTTATAAATAAATGCAGCTATAGTGAATGCATTTTCTCCTAATCACGTACGTGTATTTAAGAAATGATTATGTTCCTTTCTTTTGCGTATGTTCCATTGAATCCTATCGCTGTCTATACGGGATTTTTAAAATTATACTTCTAAAAGGATGAAAAAGGAACGTAAAAAAGGGGAGAACAACGGTGTGCTTTTACACTTTAAACTTGGAAACAGAGGATGAGATGAGAAGTGGAGTGCACCTACAAAAAGAAAGTATAGGGGAATTATTCGGATACATGCAGCAGAGAAGGTGTATATCAGTGTGTCGACAATGAACAGGAAGGGAGAACTGGGGAGGGAGAAAATTTGATAAATTTAACATGTCTCCAATAATAGGAAGTAATATTTTTAACATAGTCCTAATTAAAATGGGACTAAAAGTGAAGTAAATATTATATAAAATTATAAAACATATTAATGCCAAGATACGTAGAGTTATAAATGTGAACACACACATATATAATACATGAAAAGATATATATAAATATAATATGCACCATGACTTCTCAGTCGACTCTTCACGAGTGATGAATGTTATACTTGAAATATATTTGAATTTCCCATTAAAGGGTAATCATACCACTTCAATTTAATGTACATAAATTAAGTACGGTGTTTTGCAGTAGATAAGCGACAAAAGCGTCTGTCGAATAGAAACTGGAAAGATACTACGTTATCAGATGGAGCTCCGTATACGTAATCTTCATTATGGCAGGTGCGACTGATCGGTCATTGGACAAAGCTGTCTTTTGTGCTGTATGCATTTTTATTTATTTATTATCATAATTAGATTTTTAGTGTAGTTTGTAATACATCCAACATTACTTTATACAGTCAAGACGTTTGTCAACTGAACATTATATATATGGTTCAGGAATAGTTTATGTTAACTACATTAAAAATATGTTCATGACAAAACAAGAAATTGTTTTTCCACCCTATGTATCGTAATTTATTTGTATTTTCATTTATAGTATGTGAAATTGCACATTTAAAAGAGTACACTATCACATCTTTTTGTTCGTATGAGAAAACTGCGAAGAAAAGTAAATAAAACAGAGTACATCTTACAAAATAAGATAAATTAATATTTAATGCTTTAGAATAAATGTTAGTGCAAGATACTTTTTTTTTATAAATACACATAAAATATATATAAATATAAAGTAAGTAACTGAAAGTATGTTCATTTTTTTTTAATTGGATTGTATTAAAATAAAGGAACATTAACAGTTATAAAGAAGACATCATTATAATACGTTTATGTACATATGTACCTTTTTTATGTACACAAAGGGGAAGTGGAAAGTACAGAAACCACAAATTACTTTGGAATATTTACATTTAAAGAGAACGAAAATGGATACCATTTGCTGAAGAAGAAAGGGTTGTGCAAATAATTAGAAGATATAAACTTATCAATTATGTTCAAATGACATAAGCAATGCTTATTATAAGTAAGGTTAAAATTAGATTTTGTATCGTCTTTGCAACAAAATACATAAGAAATACATCACATTTTGCAATCACTTATATATTTATGAGTGTTCTTCGCGAATATTACTGACTATAATTAAGATGGGGCGAATGTGACATAATTTTAGAACGAGAAAATTTGGTTTTAAGTGCAATTCTTATTTTAAGGTAAGGTTAAAACATTAAACTGCTTACCCTCCTGCAGCTACAATAAATATTAAACGTATACGAAAGTCATGCGCCGCCACTTTATATATATGTTTGGCTGGGTTTACGTCTGATGTACAAGAACTCTTGTTTATTCATTAAAGGGAACTGGTGTGGGATACTCTGCATTTGTTCCACCTCCGGTCAGGTCCCCATCTCACCCTTCACTAAATAAAAGTAACGCGCCTTTTGCATGAGGTGGGCGTGGAGCAGCTACATTAGGTGTTGTTCACGAGGACACCGTACGAAATAAATCTTCTTTTTTTAGCGTTAATTTCCGGTGATTGTATTAGATTGCGAAATACGGAAATACGTTGTTTCACGGCTTTGAAATTTCAGTTAAAGCTGAAGAAACATATCCCTATAAGTATTTTATTCGTAAAAAATTGTTTATTTCCTCGCCGTTTTTTATAAATATCTTTATATTATGTACAAAATATATTCGTTTATTTCTTACAATTTTTGTTTTCAATAACTTGATTTGGTATTAAGTATGAGTTTCATAAAGCCTATAATTCGTGAATCGATACCGTAGTCGTTTTGAATTTCACCATCATTGTAGATATTAATAATAAATACAATTCAAAAGTTAAAATTTTAATTGATATTCGAATGAATTTGAATTAATTTCAATCACACGTTTGGTATTTGATGTAATTTCGAGATGTGTACTTTTTATACTTTTAAAATGTCACAATAAAACTATAATAATTATATATCGTATAATGGAAATTAAGCCAGTCATTTTAATTAGCGTGTTTGTATATTGATATGTTACCTCTTTTCAGAGTGAATATCATCGAAGAATTTCTTTGATGCAGAAACTTCGTTTTAATCTTTGATGTTTGTGGGGCGTTTTGAAATTTGCATACCTAGAGGAGGCAAAATTAAAGGCGTATGTATTTTCGTTCCGGCACTAACGCGATTTTAGGGGGTGCAACCCATACTCGAGAGTTCAACATGCATAATCTATATATATGTATCGGGACGTATGCAGGCTGTTAAAGCGTATCGATTCTTAAATTTACCTACGACATTGGCAGGACACTGGTTGGAAAATAGACTGCCTTATTTTAAGTATGATTTATAATAAATCGTACTGAAAGAGTCATATGTTGAATTCGTTCTGACAAGTGCGATAGGTTAAGTTCAATTTGTGTATAATTATTTTGCAAAATACATTAGTGCATAAATAGAAAAAAAATTGTTATTTTATATATCTGCTCTCAGTAACATATATAGTGTATTAACGAAAAAACAAAAATAGAAAAGAAAAACTGACATAATTTACAAGTATGATGATATTATTGTAAAGTGTATGTGTCAATTTAACAAAACAAAAAAAAAAAAAAAAAATGAAAAGATCGAATAGTACAATATTACGAGCTCACGTCGTATTCGCCACGATTACAAATTCTATGACTAACGACCAACTATTCTTTTTAACTAGAAAAGGTTACTAAGACAGTCTTTTCATCATTGTTGGTTTAACTAAACAAGTTATTCGCAATTGAGAGCAGAGAGCAGAAAAGAGGATAAAAATAAACCTGATCAGGTGCTTGACGTCTCAGCATATATGTACATAACAAGTATTGTTGCAATCAAAATATGTTGAAAATATTTGAATAAATTTATGTTTGACATATAATATTAATTTCATGCTGACATACCATAACATTTTTTAATAATATCCAATGCATTTCAATTCTAGACATTATTTTGAATATAGCAAAGTTGCATCATATTAAATACATGCTGAAATGACAGCATCTTTTCATCAGAAAACCACGAATAGCCTACAAATGACTTTTATGCTCCCTTTGATGTCATTAATGGATAGGCATACACCACCCACACATGAAAAAAGTGTTAATTACGCTGCCACTCTGTGTGTGGTGAAGTAGCTTCCTATAGTTAGCACGTCGCCCGGAGCATATTGGACGAGCCTCAACCGTCCCAAATCACGCGGAAAGCCTACAGAATTTGCTGAGAGAGAGAGAGAACTATAAAGGCCTCCGCTTAACACTGCACTTATTTTGTGCGAGATATGACATGCAGAAGTCATCCCAATTCATATACCGAAACCAACTAAAAAAATAAAAAAAAACATCTCATTTTCGCAAGCAAATATTTGTTGGTGCTGATTTGTTATATAATTTCGTACGATAGCATTCTAGTGCAGGATATGTATGACATGACCATCTGATCAAAGAAGCGTCGTAAGTTGGTCGCATTTGATATGATGCGTATACGCCCAGGAATATATCCGACATTTTCAAAATTAAATATAAGTCACTTGGACTGATGATTACATAGGTTACGTAACAAGGTCGACTAGCGATCGATTTGATACTAGTTAAATCTTTTGTAAAATTTGTTTTCAAGGTTCACGCTTAATGAGCTCTGTGTGCAATTGATATAAACATTCGAATAAAACATTGACTGCCGTTGACATGTCAAAAAGAACAAATATAAGAAGTTGCTTCAGTCGAAGCTAGACGGATCTACGTGATTTGAATAAATTCGGATACAATCGAAGCAAAAGGCCGCTGCTAATTTGCAATAAAATTCCTACTGTATAAAGGCAATTTCGTCTAACCAGCAATTTACAGCGATAAATGCTCTTATATACATGTTATACGCGTGCATAATACTTGCACACTAAGTGATGTATGCAATGTATTCATTTCAGGTGCAACAGGCTATCTCCTTCGCATGGCGTACGTGCTTGCCCAGATCGCGTGTTGCGATTTACGTAAATTGCAACACTGTATGCGTAGCAGATAGGCAAATGTTATAGTTGCCCTTAACTTCCGAAGTATAGCTCGTATGATCAAAATTCGCTAATAGCCGAATTGTTCTTCTTCAACAGCGTTTACTGGTTTTAGGTCGGTAATTACAGCCATTTCTTATGCTTTGAGTAACGCTTAGTACTATGTACATCCTTTAATACAGAAACAAACATTGGATGGATCTTTCAATTTCGGTCTTCATTATGTAAGAATATATTCTCTAGAAACCCATTCAGTGATGCTGATTAAAGAAAATATGTATTCTGATTGCGAGAGCTGCATAATGGCTTGTAATAAGTAAAACAATTATGTGACTTGGGGTCAGTTCTCCATGGAATTAAACGACGTCGTCCGTAATAGATTTGATATTTCTTCTTTTTGCTAAGACATATTTTAACAGCGATAAAAAACCATCCAAAATTCTAAATTGTATGAACTCGGCGTTCCTTAGAGAGAGTGTCCCAATCCCTAGTAGAAAATGAGTCCAGTTTTTGGCTAGTTTCTATCCAGTTTGCTATTTTCCCATGTTAAAGGTACAGGGTAAGTAGGCAGTGTAACAGAAAACTGGACAGGTTTTCTGTTACAACCAGGGATACCCAAGTTGGATTAATAAAATTTTCATACAGTAATATTTACTAGTATTAACAGAAAAACGATATCGAACAAGGACCAAACGAAACTTGTAACTACAAAAAGTAAAATCAGTTTCAGCATAAGTATACCTATGGTATATTCAGTATACTTCCATAGTCGAAAAGCAGAAAAGTGCTGTATTGGAGAACTTGATACCGAGTGTTATCAAGAAATTTAAAACGATAAATAGTCTTTCCGTGTGTCTAATGATATATTACGAAAGTTTCTGCCTCCTAATAGTTTGCACAACATTTACGATTGAAACGTTTCCTTCAAATTCAAACGAGAATATGCTATACGCATGAAACATTTCATTGACACCCTTTCACTGATCAGTGAGACATTGTGCAAATACTATTTGAATAGTAAGCGCCAAAGGATTCTCATCTCGAGCCCGCGAGACAGAACAGAACGCGGATACAATGCTTTTGATCTTCAGATACGAGAGTCCCGCGCGCTTCGAAGGGAACTCCGAGTCGAGAGATCGAGCTTTCGCGATATCTTCCTCAAGTTCATCGATTGCTCAACAACGGCCTAAGTTCCCGCCGGCTGGCATACGTATATAACATAATGGAATGCAGCGTAATTCTAAAGCTCAGCGCCACGTGACACGTTTGCGCGACCTCCGTGCGATCGATCAGCCAATTAAGCGTTTACTTTTTCGACGACCGTAAAAACCTTGCCGATCCCATGCCCGTTCCGTCTTGAGGCAATAACGATGCATTCATGATCAACGAAATAGCAGCCGTAATTAATGCTAACAAATTCTAAAGGGGAGAAGTCACATTTCCGCGAAACCCAAGACGAATCTCGCTGTAGCTCTTTCTGCGGTTGTTTAGCTGATTCTGTGTTCTGATGGTAAAAACAATGCATCCAAATACGCTTTCGTTGGATTTAATTTGAAACTGATAAACTTCTTTTGTTGTTGTTATATTACAATTGGAATATAGTCGCTAATTACGTAGTATTGTACACAAAAATGCTTTTCTGTTTATTGCATTTATCACGTGGGTGGTCTTTTCTGTCCATCGTGGGATCATGTGTTAAATGCCTATAATTACACGCAAGATCCAACAATTAATGAGTTCTTGCACAGGACGTTTAAAATCAAATCAAATGAAATCGTAATGTAAAATCCAATATTCCACGGGGATTCCCCTATCTTACCAAAAAATCTCGTTATAAATGTTTCCACGCCGAACCTTTATTTCCGTGTGAGACCCAATTGAATGTTATGAAATATATCCATGGATACAAATATGGGTGCGCACGCGTGTTAGAATTGTGCGAACAGACATGAAGATACAGATCATTTTATGTCAGACTTAGTTTAAACACCTGCCCCGTTCAACATTATCCAATGAAAATTGTTGATAATTCGTTTAATACAACATCTATCAATTTTAAAAGAAGTTCTTTAAATGTTAACTGTACGCATGATCATCATCAAATAAAACGAGGTAAATAATAAGTAAAAGCCGGACTGTATATTTGTACGGTTAATAAAAATTAAAGGATTGACCAGAAAGTAGTAAGCAAAGACCATTTCTTGATTTTCCTTGAATATAAAGAAAGTGAGCGATACTAATTAGAAAAAGTGGCTACTTGGGTTAAAGAATTAAAACAAACGGAATTAACAGTAATTTAACTAAGTATAGAATTGATTAATATTAAGTGGTACTGTACATTTCAGAGCCATTGAATAAAAGTACGGATTTTAAAAGAAACCAGCTTTAATGTATTCTAAGTGGTCTTACCGAGATTCCTGATCTCCTTCGACTTTCTTCCTTGGGACGTTTACCATTGTTCTGCAGTTACAGAAACATTCAGTCGGGATATTTTTTTTATTTATATCTTAGACTATTGTTTATACAAGTTTAATAGACTTTTATATGCGTTCGTTGTCGATATTTATAATATTTGACTCTGCATCACACGCATGCACTTTTATTTATTTGTTAGTATCTGGAATATTATTGAATATTTTACAGTACAGAATTTGACTTAGTAAATTCTCATATGAATTAAAGGTCCAGATAATAAAGTAGAGATAATACTTGACTTTTAATAAAAAATATGAAACATTTATATCGTTATTTTTTCATTTATTTATTTCTTAATCATCGGTTTTCCATGTTAGCCGTCCTGTATAAGTTTAAAACATTGCTAAAAAATATGACGATATAAACGTTAGCTAATCCCTAGTAGAAATCTGTTCCCAAATATCCGGGCGCGATCTGGGTCCTGACTCGCGCCTTGATAGATATCCAGGCGCGAGTCAGGGCCAAGCTTACGTTACGCCCGGATATTTACAAACTGATTTCTACTAGGGATTCTGTACCCGTATTATCTTATTATTTAACGTACAATACTAGCACATTAAATGCTTTCATGTTAAGTACTGCTTGTAATTCAAAAATTATTTTATTCAGTAGCATATTACATAACGCAAAACTGGCATTTTGTGAAAGGGTTGCAGTCGGATGGCTCAAATCAATCACGATCCCCTTCGTAGGATTTACATAAATTTATGAGAATATATAAGCCGCTTTCGTTCTGTGCAATTTCTTTGCTGTATTATTGTGGCAGTCCTGACATTTTTAAGTGTCGTTTGTTCTGATAAATGACAGTCTTGAATCCCTTAACTTATTGCCTCTTTTTAAATACATGTGTATATTCTTATCATAGCTTCTTACATTGTATGACGATTCTTGTTGCATTGCAGAATTTCTATTTATCGTGTACAGAAATTAACTGAAAATATTTATACATCGTACGTGTATTACTGAATTACAGTTTGAAACTTATTTCAATAATAATAACATTAAAATGAATTGTACAATTCAGAAAATTATATCCGAATGTTCTATTATATCAATGAAATTGTTCGGGTAGAATTTTTTTTACTGACCTAATTTAAAAAAAATCGGCTTTCTGAGCATACAACCTAACCTTTACAGCAGTACAAACAATTGTAACTAATAAATGGACATTACAATATAATTAACAATTATGAATTATCGTATGTGGATTCAGAAAATATCATTTTGTACAAATTGTATAATATACGAGATCTGTTTTCGTAAATTGCAGTAAACAAATGCTTTATAAAAGTGGCCTGTAGCTTCGCACGTGTACAGAAAAACTGATCCTATATCGAGCATAAAAGTGACTTTAATTAAACTCATTCGTGTATATATAATATTGAAGAATTTAAGGTGCATAATCTTTGCATATTTAAAAAATTATACAAATATCATTGGTATGTCAAGAATATACAAACAAAAGTCTTTAATCATGTATTTTAAACTTTTAAACATTCCACTATACTTTGCGCGTGATAGTTCTTTCTGGTCGTCTATCTAGCGCCTGAACAATATGAGTTTTTTTCACGAATTTTTTGACATGGGCAAAGTTTTATTAAAAAATATGAGTCGTAAACAATGACGGCAGGCTACAATTTTTCATGATTTTGTTTTTCTGGAACGGTACATTTTGGTAAAAATATTGATAATACCCTCATAGCATGCAAATTAAATCTGATGTGCCTCTGAGCGTATCCGATTCTTTTCCGGTTTTGTAAACATTTTGTTCAACGAGAAGTATTCAGGCCCATCCTTTATCATTTTTACATGAAACATAAAAATCGATTAAAACCTGCTTATACCATCCCCGAAATCACCACAGTTGTTTCGTTTAAAAATTACTTATGGTATCACATTTCAATATCTCAGTTGATATCAAATTCGTATTTTTCGAGTTATCCGAACTTAAAATTTTAAAACGACATAAAATTTGTTTTACACTTTCCATGACTTATAGTATATTTTTATTTATTGATAAGCCATAATTTATATGAATATTTTCCATAGATGGCTAAAAATGATACACAATCGTTTATGTAAAAAATATCTGAAACTGAAATATTGACGAAGCAATTTCTAAATTGCTTAATTATTTACAATGACGTTCGACATGCGTCAGAAATGATTTTTGTTAACAAATAAAATCGATGCCTTGATTTCAGTTTATTTTACTTGTCTTGAATTAATTTTGTAATTTTTAAATTTATATTTAACATTACCTAAGTTTATGGTAGCACTTTTATATGATAATAAATTTTAATGGACTCATTATGTTCTATCAAATAGTAAAATTTGAATTGCTAATTTTACATAATTGAAATTCCGGTTACTAACTCGCTGATGTAATCAATGGAGTGAACATTTGGAGGCAAAAAGTGTAGCAGCAGTTATCGCGTTCACCGCACTTTACTTTATGGTCCCCAAACCTCATGGTAACATATTGTCGTACACGTACGGAGGTTCACTTACTCTTTCTATATTTCAAAGTTCTAACACATGGAATGACACGGGTTAGGGACGCCCAGGAATATGTTACGTTACAATAGAACTGGACAATTTCCTCTTTCGTAAGTATATAGTGTCTAAACGATATCTAAATCTGCGCTGGTGTCATTACTAAAGTTCATATGTTGAAAGCACACGTTAAAGGTACTGGTTTCATATACCATTTCTATCGGTATTTTTTATTATTAAATATGAATATTATATTGTTATATTTAAATAATGTACCATCAAAGAAAATACCTAGAAATTATACAAATGAATAATATATATGTACAAACTTATAGAAGGGTGGTTACGAGGAGATTTTTTGGAATGTAATGCGGTAGTTATGGGGACGTTTGGTACTTACGAAGACTGTCCCTGTAATATTTTGTACACAATGGTTGCGAGGACTTTCGTTTTATACACGATGCGGAACCCGATGTCAACACAAAAATGTGTTTCAGGCAGGTTTGTGACGGTTAGGTTAGTTTTTAAGCGGGGGGGGGGGGGGGGGGGGGGGGGGGTCATTTTTCCACCTATAAGTTCTTCAGATTTTCAGAATTTATTTTTGTATGAAAAAATAAAAAATAAAAGGAAACCTCTTACTACCTTTTAGGAAAGAATGTATAAAAATAACTAATGGTTTAAATTTATATTTTTCAAGGTGTGGCGTAAATTGATAATGAAATCTATTTATCTTTAGTATATATTATATCTACATATCGTACTTAATACAGTAAAAAGATATATATTTCTAAATTAACACGTAGTCCCACAATGGATTGACACTGCAATTGCTATTACCACTACTACAGCCTTGGTAGAAATGGAAATTGCCATGACACACCCATGCTAGCAGCCAGACAGCGGCATGCTAGAATCGTCACGTTTTGCCCAGTACGCATGCGCACATGAAGAAAAACGATGGCATGACGATGCCATTTCTACCAGGGAGGTATCTTATACTATGTTTTAAATACCAATCCGTAGTGGTAAAAAATTATTATTGTTGACGCCTATTTAACCACGAGTGGTATTAAATACGGTTTTTTGGTATTTTAGATCAATCTTTTTTCACAGTATATTTACATTTAGTATAATTACAAGAAATTTAAGTAATGGAAGTTATGGTTCCTACATATATAATTAATGGATTCTAAAATCTAAACAGTGCCACTCGATATTTATTCGATGGTATTCTGCCAAAGTAAAGTTTTAATCTTATATTTAAAAACATCCAAAAAGTTTTATTTCCAGTTCTCTTATTATTATTAATTCACTGTCGTATTTAATAAATCCAAAAGGTACAATTTTTCCAAAATAAAATGAAGAAATCTAGGCGTTATTTAGCGATTTCTTTACGGCAGTCCCCTCAAACCCTCTTTATAAAGTAATTTACACTTTTTATCTTAGGAAGAATCTGGGCCAGGCCATGCAATGTCCAAAAGTTTACATTGATTTTCGACCCTGCGTTATTGATTTGAACACGCATTGGTTTGGCTCGCTATATGCCAAGAGTTTGGGTCACGCGAGACCATTATTCTCACGAGCATCAACATGAACTGGGTTTATTTCAGAATTTTTAAACTCTCAGTTCGCATTTACTTTTTGTTCGCAATAACAGTCGTGCCCGCAACTTCAGATTGTACCTTAGAAATACCTAAAAGAAAAAGAACATGAGCGAAGTTGAAATGGAAGAAGAACAAATCCCTGTTAAATATGTGCCTATAAAGCATGATGAGAATACTATGTTTCTACGTTTTTTTTTCTATTTTTCTTAGAATTATAAGCACAAAAAACAACATAAAAAATTCTATTTCCTGTAATATTTTATTGTAAATTAAATTCACGGGCGCGCGTAGAATTTTCTTTTCATTCCCGAGTTTTTTTTTTACAAGGACGATTTAAGTCTGGCGACTTTTTTCTTGAATATTTATTGAAATGAAAATTATAATTCCAAAAATATGTTCAATGTAGAGAATATCATGGTTCAATCGTACAGTATTTCGTAAAGCATTAAGAAATTTAAAAAAAGAAAGAAAAAATTGAATTCTTTTCTCATTTGTTTATACAGACATAACGAAAGCATTAAAATACTTATTTTAGATTTAACCTTAGTTGAACCGTGTTTACTAATTATGAAAAATTATGGATTGTTTAAATATGGATGTAGAAATGCGAGTACAAACAGACATATTATTAGCCACCTAAAAATATTGCATTATAGATTTTTATTAAAGACTCAATTATTATTTGTTTGCAATATGCCTCAAAATTAGATGAAAAAATATTTTAATATAACAATTCTTAGAGAAGTTTTGTCATCCGACTGAGAGAATTGGAGTTTTGAGTTTGTTTGTGTGGATGTTTGCGTTCGTATGCGTGGTTACATCAGGTAATAATAATAATTAATACATAGGAAAAAATATGACTCGTTAAATGTCGATTGACGCACTTTTAATATAATTAGGAACATTTATTTTACTTGTATCTTTGTGTGCATTTATCAATGTCGATGTCGATTATCAATGTTGATAAATATTGATAAAAATTATTTCATTTATAGTTCCTCATTTTTTCAATCGAACGTGGTAATTTTCGACATTCAATGAATATCTATCTGTAAATGCAAGATTTTTACATTTTACAAATCAACGTAGCACGTATTTGTTTGATGAAATTTTGAGAAATAAAAAAATTACTAACGACACATAATTCATGAATTAATCCATCAGGTCGGGCTCTACTTTTGTCAACATAACACAAAAGGAAAGATGATATAGTTCGTCATTGATAAGAAGGTTGTTACATATATTTATTTGAAAATCTGATGTGTAATTTGGCACATTCGAATCTCCATCGTGGTGCATACAAAAAATGCAATTAAACGAATCGCAGCGAATGTATCTCCTGGTAGAATTATCAGAATCACAGAAAGGAAGATGAAATGAGTGCCTACGCGTACGTTGCAAGAGAATGGGCGTAAACAGTAGGCAGCTCTTCTGAAATGCACGCAATACATGCAAGTGGTGGGAAAATGAAACTAGGTTTAACGATGTTTTAATACCGGCGCGGTGCTTGTACAATTCCCGCCGCAAAATGAATAAAACATTATTGTGGCCTTTATTTCCCACGTAAAATCCCTCGTCCGGAATTGCCGCATCACGAAGCACGTTCGGACAAAGTACAAAGTACGATACTTTTTAATATACAAAGGTAACAAATTCAAACACATAATTTCATCTCGTACATTGTTGCACCACAGTAGTGACATTGTAGTTGAGACATATCATCCATAACGAAGGCAATTTTAAAATATCGCTCCAACTCATTCTCATACAGCTACTATTACCTAGCAAAGTACAACAGATACTCTAAAATATGAAAAAATTACATTAAAAATTTCAGATTTGCATTAGCTGCTAGAAAACAATTTCTTTGGAAAATGATTGTCGTCTATTAAGAAAGGAATAATCTAATCTTAGTTCACGAATGGCGAACGTTCACCAAACTTATTGTTACATTCGTTACATGGTACGTGAAAATAAAGTTTCCACGAAGTTTTCAATTCGTTTTGTTTTCTATTATATACATTTACAGTTTTCTGTATGATTTATTTTTCCCTAAATTTTTCATTGTTCCTTCACTTGAACAATAATTTAATAACAAAAAAAAAAAAAAAGGAAAAAAAAACGAAATAAAAAAAAATAAACCATCAATTTATTCTCAAAGTCTATTCCAAAATAGAATGCTTCTAGAAAGTCATTGTTCAGTCTGGATTCAGCAGGCGTCAAATTGATCACCACCCCGGGGCTATTCTTTACGGATTCAAATGCAGACAATATTTTTTCTGCTGCGTGAACCATTAAGTTCAACACCCGTACAGCGAGCACTCGCCACACGTGAAAAAGCATCTCCCTAGTGAAAAAAGAAACACTGAGTTTCCAATCTCGCAAGAGTCCTGACGGGCAGACCGGGAAACCAATTTATGGAGGTACGCAAAACGATATTTCTCAACCGTTTTATCTATTAATAGTTAATATCCCTCACGCCCAGGCAAAACATAAATTGGAAAAGTTCGCGTTGAAAGAAACGTATTTTAAAGAGCGGGTGCCTGGCACTACCCCTTGACAAAAATGCTACAAGTTCCTAAGAAAGGTTAGAAAGCTATTCATTCTTAATTTGGTATTTATTTGGTCTCTTGCTTTTTCTATTCTTGCTTGTACATTCCGTATAATTTCAGCCCTTAATTTCATTCATCTGTTTATTATATTCAATACACGTATCATGTAAATGCTACAAAACGACGAGTGCAATTGTAAAATTGCATATCATGTTGAATCCGCTTAATTCGCAATCCTTTGTTCAAAACAATTCAAAATTATTATTTAACAAAAGTTTATGATTTCAACTTAGCAGAATATTATTAAGCACAACTGAAATTACGTATACCTCGACCTATGTAGCTAACAGGAATTAAGAACATTAAATTAACGATGAAAATCGCACAAATTTCGGAATACGTATGAAACTCTTTTGTAATCCGATTTTCCGCGGCCTGAACACTTATCAATGTAATCGTTATAATCACGCATTTAAAATTCGTGCGTTTGAAACCACGGAAATCTACTTATGAATTTCACATGTAACTGATTCAGGGAACTTTTCGACAAATAAAAACGCAAATTTAGCGGTATTAATGAGTAGGTTAGATAAATGGAAAATGTCTGTAAGTTCAATTGCAGTCAATTATCGTCAATTTGACTGTAACGGTTGTCGTTTAATCGGGTGACACGCAGAACAATTAATGGGGTTTGTCGCCTGTTTACGGGAATAAGCGCCGAATAATCCGTGCAGAAAAAAGAACTATCTGTTCGGTTAGCAGGGTACAGATAATCACGTGACAGTTTCCCGTTATCAGTACATAACACAATTGCCCAGAAGAAGGGCAAATCTATATTCGTTTTGTTTTGCATTTGTTTGATTACGCTGTCCATTACTTTAAATGTAATATAAAAACAGTTGAACAGTAGCTATTTTAAGCGTGTTTATTCTTGTATTTTTGTTCTACCTGAAATATCGATCGGTTTGAAAATATATTCGGAAAATATAGATATTTCTCTCTACGACAGTTTATAACTTATATAATTATATTGCAGCATTCAATTCTTATTGTTTGTTAACTAATAAATAATAAACAGCGTAGAACATTGTTTTTAACAAATTTCTTTTCGTATCTCTAGTAGAAAATTCTACAAGTTTGTGGACATTCGTTCTGGTACATAATGCTGCATGTATACGAGCCCAAGGAAACTGTCCAGAAATTGCTCTCACTCTCTATACAAAGGATAAAGCATGAAATTTCCCATAAAGAAATTAAAGAATAATTCGAAAGTACTGCCAATACTTAACCTAAAATAGAATCTTGGTGTAGATAACATTGTTGTAGCAGCAACGAACTAATCATTGGCTATACTTGCCACAAACAAGAACCTAAAGTGCTCATCAATTGTATTCCAGTGCAATGGTGTAATTTCAGCAATCAAGCACCTAACTGACAATCATTTTGTGCAAAGGCAAAAAATTTCGATTGCTATAAAACGTTCACGTATCCTTGCCACGCAATCTTTTGTCATTCAAATCTTATCCGTACAATCGAAAATTTACAGAATTGACCACAATTAACAGAATTCGTCTCAGATAAGGAATTCCCAGAAGTTTACGCTATTAATATGTATATAGTAAAAATGTGTAGGATTGATACTTACTAAATAACAATTAAAAGATCCTAAAATCATTTCTGCATCGTCATTGCTCAATTCAGCGGTGACCATTGAAATCCCATATTTCAATCATCCAACGGTCGAAACCCTTATAAACGGTATAAATAATTGATAACACTGCAACGGATTCCTATCAATTTCAGTCAGGAATTTTCGAAAATTCTGCGACTATAATCTGTAAATATGTAACGAAATCGCAATAATGATAGTTATGAATAGTTGACGACATCATTCCCTCATGTTGAATGCACTGACGTTACCTGATGCATCTCTCTCAAGAGTTTCGGCTTTAATCCTGCAGGGATCAAGGAGTAAAACCCCATTAATCTCCCCCGAGGACTGGTCGTTCCTGCGTGTTCTCGTACCGTCCTTCTCTTTTTCTGCGTTTCTCTCATTTTATCTGTATCTAACCTTCTCCCTCTTTTCTCTCCCTTTTCATTCCCTCTCGTTCGTATTGCTCTTTCCTGTTTCTCACTAGCAGATCGAAGCCTAAAGCGTGATCGTTTTCCCGTCCCGGCCGAATGTTTTTAGAACGTTGAATACGTCACTGCTCTTGGCTGGCTGGGTGGATGACGTCAGAGGCAGCGGCGTTCAGGATTGGACCGCGTTCTTATAGCGAGCGAAACACCGCGTTCCCAATTATCAAATCGAAAAGGGGACGTGACGTACGCTGAACGCGCCGCGGGTACCAAACTGCGCGGTACCCATAATCCTGCACGCCGACATAATTATGTTAATGGTCGATAAATTCATATTTATGGTGCAGCCCAATAATTCGATATGAATGACGGATGCAACCAGAACTCTCCCGCGGGGATTCGTGCAGGCTCATGTGCAGTCGGTTATTGCCGTCGAAAAACAGGAATTTATATACGCCATAGTTATTCACTCGACAGATTTTGTTTTAAAATTTACAATTAACTTTTGATGGTTTATTGTAATGGAGGATTATGCGCATTGAAATAGTTATTATAAGCTATTTAGAATTATTTAATTCGTTCATATCTGCTTTGGATTTTTTAATTACATTAAGATAAATCTCACGGTAAGTGGCACTGTATTAGTGCCGATGCGTTCGTTAAGTTCATAAAAACGACAATTTACTCATATAGAATCGTCATCATTTTTGTGTTGCGTCCATTTGCCCTACATACAGATTGATCAATAACTATTCTAACATTGATTTTATTGCATATGGAATGCTTTAAAATTTTGATATCTAAATGAGAAAATGCAATTATTGCACATGTACATAATGCATTGGATTAATGTTGAGAAATTTTCTTGGATCAATTTAATAAAACATGGAAAATGATTGTACACAATGTCTAACAATTTTACAATTATTATGATTTATATACATTTATGGAATACCTGTTATTAGATATAACCTGAGCACGAGGAAGCAAAAAATAGTGTGATTTCAATAAGTTTCAGATTATTCAAATGTCATGTCACTACATCGCCGATAGGAATGCACAACATGCTTCTTATAAAAATGTACAATATTTTCAAATAATCGCTCCACAGAACAAGTTTCTACCGAAGAACTTGAGAAAGTTCCCTTTATATAGTGCTAATGTTTTTTAATGATTCAACGCATTAAAGTGCAGTTATCACTCAACGCCTATCAACAACAATCTCATCACTTCAATTTTTCGAAATGTAAAATGTAATCTAACGTAAGAAATTAATAAGAATTAAGCAAAATTAAATAACATTAGAACGACCGCTATCATTGATAATCAGAATGACTATTGCAAAAACAAATCTACGGTAACAAACGTGTTATTTTCCGACTTTATTCCGACAAATCATTTAAGAATATCTGGTTCATTCGTCAGTGGTTAAAATCTCGTCTCCTTGGACGATGCCAAAGCATAAGAAATAAGTATTTAATATCGCAATTTTGCCAGAGTACCACAAGGATCGCATACCTGGGTACAATTATTTTCAATTTTTAGATTGATGATATTTGATTTTACAACACTACTTTGAAGTATTAAGCTATGATATGAAACTCAATGTACGGATTCTGTTGTCCAATGATATACTTTAAAACTTCAGAGGTTCGCAGATTCTGTTCACGTATGTTCAAAGTTGAAGAGTTTTAATCTAAATGTCGAAATTACACGTATAATCTCGTATTTCTGCGAAATTTTAATTCATATATAATTTTTTCCATTAACCGTTTTTCTGAATCATAAAACAGCCCGGGAAAAAATGGATTAGATATAATTATATCTGGATCAGATATAATTATATCTGAATCATGTATGATTATATCTGGATCATATATGATTATATCT
>JAPYZR010002531.1:0-16603 GCA_030522945.1 Trichopria nigra
CGTTTCAAACTTTACCCGCTGGAACAAATGATCACGTGATTCTGGACTGTTAATGGCGACTTCCGCCGAATTGGCCGAACTCTTCTTATAGTAACTCTAATTTCAACAAGACGCGCGCGGCCTCTGGATTTCCATGTGTGTACCCGGTACCGGTTCTTTTGTTACAATATCGCTTTTCATGCCAATGACGTACAATTGTCATTCCGCTCGCATGCGTTATTCTAAATATTTTTATTTCTATACGCTCGCCGGAAAATAATAATTGAATTACCCTTTCTTGCCTTTTTCATTCCTCGAAAAAGAATGAAAAAATAAGCATATATTTAAATTTGAAAAATATAACATTTTTACAGACACATTTCGCGATTCCACGTATTACGAATATGTATTTTTAATATATTATTTTGTCCACTTTCATGTAAATCTAAACGAGTCGCTATAAGCGAAATCGCTTCGGTGAATATATCGATAAACATCAATAATTCGTTTCTGCCTCATGATCTCGTGATATGATTTTACGATCGGAAATGATCAAGAATATAATTACGTGAAAATCGTGCTCGAAACAGGAAAAATAAGCAACGAAGAGCTTACAAAGAACACGCAATAATAATAATAATAATAATAATAATAATAAACATTTTTATTCGCTAAAAAAAAAACAGACCCTGTTTCGTCAAAGGGCCTTTTCAATCGACAAAAATCAATAAAACTTTAGGCTCGGCCTTATGCCGTTTTAAATTTTGAAAATCTGTTGTCAGATTCGAACTCGGCGCATCCTAAAACCCCCGAGTAGCAAGTTTCATGCACATTCGAGATGATTGAAATAAAATTTCGTCCGCCATACTGGATCGGCCATTTTGAATTTCAAAAATCAGCGAGCTCCGAAACTTTTGTATACATCGAGTTCCAGGTATAAATCAATCCGTCCTAATATATTGCGGAATAATTAGCGGGCGTTTGACGTTCCCGGAAGAGGGGTTAAGCCGCCATTTTGTTTAATGAAATGATAAAAATCATAATTTTAAGAATTTCTCGTTTATTTTTTCCCGTTTTTTTTTCTTTCGTGTTAAAGCCGACATATTTACATATATACAAAAGTGTATTTTTTACTACAGTTAGAAAATTCGTTATTTTCGTCCCGTTATATTAATTCATGAAAACCGCCACGTGCATAAATATACCGCATTATTTTTATTATCTGCTTTCTTTACTCATCAGTAAACGATAAAAACCTTTTTTATACTAATTATAGGTATAGGGCACTTTATTTTCCTTCGGGTAAAAATAAATCTGGACGATAATAACGTTCTCTTCCGTAAAGTTCAAGGACGTCATGATCAATTTCCGTCCTAGCATGCGCTACGCGCAAACCTCGTATTATAATTATATAAAAATCATTTTTATGAATCCAACAGAAATTTCGAAAAATTGATAATTGTATCGTCATAAAAAATAACATATTTTTATTTATCAATGTGTAACTATACTTGTAATCGTAAGGGTTACAAATAAACCCATCGACGTCCACGCGGACACTTTTTCTGCGTGACTTTCAACGACGCTCTTTTATAATTAAATATGGCGTCATAAGTGTAAAAATAACAAGGAAAAACTCCCGAAGTTTTTTTTCGACATTTTGTTTCATTACCAAAATCTGTACGTAGTCAGCACTTACCTATCTATAAATAGTCAAAATAGTTGTAAGTTTTAAATTATCTTTGAAATTTAAAAATGGCCGCCAATTATACTTGAAAAAAAAAGTTAAAAAAAGAGTACCTTTATATAGATTTCGTGGCACACGACGAACTCGAATTACAAATCTGACGACGAAACAAAGAAATTCAACGTGGTGGATCCAATATGGCCGGTCAAGATTTGTCAAATCATTTTTATGAAATTTGTCGTTGCGGATGTTTGAAGTAGCTGATTACGAATCCGACGATGAAATAAATAAATTCAAAATGGCGCATCCAATATGACCGTTCAATCTATCGTTTTTCAACTTAATAAAATTAAAATGACAGTTTTGTAATTCGGATTTTGTTTCCTGCGAACCGATGTCGCTGAAAATTGTCGTACATTTATTTAAAAAAAAACGCGTAAAAGAGTCCTAACATTGATTTGGACTTGAAATTTTATCTAATTTCTGTTTAATTTGAATATTTTAGGTTAGGAATTGACGTTACCGACCGAGCAGCTGCAGTAGCCTCTTAAACGTTAAAAGGTCCTAATTTTTTTATGATTGAGATTTTAGATAAGTAAAGGACAGATAATGGAAGAATCTTGCAAAAAATGAATTTTTATAAACATTATTTTACGAATTTCACACGTATATTTACAAAAATTGTTAAAACAAGAGAAAAAAATAAACCACAAAAAATTTTAATAAGTTTCCATCCCCAGGATGTATTGTTCGTGAAAAAGCATCGTTGAACCTTTATAACCTCATGCACCCTTATTACCGACACGCTCGATATAGGGTTGCTTGTCCTCTTTACGAATACGAGCAGCGAAGGGTGAAGTTTCGAGAGCCTCTCCGACTCTTCGAACGTTCCGAAAAGCCATGATTAAGGGTCAAAAATTGCGAATGCGCGCTTCTAAAATTGGAAAATATCCTCTACAATTAACCAGGGCAGTGAAAATTGTTCAGTCCTTAAAAATAGATAAATTTTCATATTGCTTTATTTTCAAAAATCCTCCGTTACTTATACGAGATATTATAAAATTATCGTCAAGTACGGTTAAACAAAAAATATTGACCGATGAATTTCATAAAAATATTTATTTTAATAATTTTTAGAGTGGCTGATGGTTTATCCTCGTTTTGCAGTTGAAGCACGCGTGGAGAAAATTCAATGTCCTTCGTTCAAGTTTTTCAATATAGACGGTTATTTCTATTTTAACATAAACGCAAGCTCCCTCTCGAAATATTTATAGAATCGCGTACACAACGCAATATATACACGACAGATAAGAATTCACGTCGAAGAATAACGAAAAACTTATAAAAATTGCAAAAAATCAAATTCCATTTCTCGGACTTTCAAAGAGTCTCGAGGAACATATCTTTGATGCGCCGTACAAAGAATAATGGCATTTTTCGCGACTAGGCGGTAAACGGCCCGTTTCCGCGCCTAGGCGGTAAAGTCACATTTTTCGCGCCTAGGCGAAAAATACGTACTATTTTCTCTATGCAGGCTCGGAGATAGCGCTTGTGCAACGACGTCGATATATACCTCTTTAACGTCGAATCGCCATCGTCTTCAAACGTTTCGGAGAATATTATACCGTAGGACAATTGCCATTTTTCAAGATAAAGGCAGTTTATCAAAGCGATTTAATATGGTCGGAATGTCGGGTTGAGCCTCCCTCGTCTACTTTCAATCGAGCCATAAAACGCGAGGCATTTTTATATACGCTAGCAACGTACCGCATGCCCCTTTAGAGCAAAGTGCACTGCTCGGACATGAATGACTGGGGCTCGTTTTTCTTCGAGACATATACGCGTAAAAGAAACGTCGGTAATAAATTGGCAAAATGAATTCGACCTCCACCCAACTCGGGATTGTCCCCTCGCTCACGTGTATATATAATCCATATATGTTGTCGCTAAAAATTCCACCAGCCAACTGCTGGCAATTGCAGTTAGGTATATGTGTATTATCCGAGCGTTGTACGAGTATCTCTCAACTTGTTGCTGAATGGCCGGAAGAATGGGCAAATACCCGTGCATCCCTTTTCGGGGTTAAACGCGTTCGATAACGTAACGGGAAAAATGTTGGTCAATGTCCGGTCGCGTATTGCGCAATTACGGTTCTGGATAATCTCGATTCGATCGACAATTATTTTAAATTGGACATTCATTGGGGAAAAACGATCTCCCGGTAAACACACGCAACTGTATTTTAAACAGGCAACGAAAAAAAAAAAAAAACAACAACAATATGTTTTCAAACCCAGTAAACGAAAAAGGATTGGGAGGTCAAATTTTGGATTATAAAGGATTAGGAAGTATTCATCGGTATGTAAAGTGAATCCATCTTAATCATGCTGAATCCTTCTTAATCCACATTTTGAACATTCAATCCTTTTTCGTTTACTGGGAATAGAAATTGTAGGGGTTCCGACCTAAGCTCTAAGCAAATTTTTTAGAAATCAGGAGAATCTCGACTTGTAATTTGTTGACTTACGGATCTAAAATTCAGTCCGAAACATGGACATTTGATCGGCAACAATTTTTATTATATTACATCAACTCCTCCTGTCTCTTGGTAATTTAAAATTTTTAAATACAGTACCGCAGTTAATAAACACGAGAAGCGTGTTTACAACTTTTTGAGATACGACATAAAATCTGATTTCATGGGTCGTTAAAGTGCTCTAGTCACGAATTCTGCCTCACCCACTCATTCCCCGGCGCATTGTTAGCGCGTGAGATAATTTAACAAAGCGTCATCAACGTCACACTTTTTCATCCTGATCGCCGTTTTCCCATTTCTTCATTTTTTACACACTTCAGAATACCGTAGATTTGCATACATATAAAGTTTAAGGTATAATATACATATAATTATTATGAATGAAGGAGACTCAGTTTCCGAAGGTGCACGAAGATGCCCGAAGATTGTACTGTTCCTATTTGCCAATACAGCCCTGGAACCAATGCTTGAACATTTGACTACGCTAAAAATCTATCATTTATTTCCTGTCCATAATCTCCTCTCCATCCTTCATCCCACCACAAGTCGAAGTTAAATGGTGTTTGGGATTTGGGAAATGCGTTATTATACTTGTGAGAAACAATAAATGAACCTTTCGTTTCACAGTTTGGATCGGAGCTCTAAGTGCAGCGGTATCCCAAGCGGTGGCGCCACTGGTCGTGGGGGCCTGTCGCCGAGGAAGTACCAGGTTGACGGCCGTGATGGGCGGACTAATCCTTGCCGTGTCGGCACTTTTCACCTCCTTCGCCGTGCAAATACATCAGGTACTTTTAAGGTAACAATCGTTTTCCCCAAAAATTCGAAAATGCCGTTTTATCGACGAGCACTCACGACATTCTAATGGGGTATTCAACAGTTACGGGCTGGTGCTGGGCGTCGGTGCGGGATTGGTTCGTGAAACTTCCAGCTTGGTGCTGGGCCATTACTTTAAGAAACGACGCGAATTCGTCGAGATGGTGGTGCAGTCTGGGACCGGAGTCGGCATCGCACTTTTCAGCGTAGCTTACAAAGAGGCCATTGGGTGAGAAGAAGCATTGTCTTTTATGTGACCAACATTTCAGTCGATGATGGAATTTTTGAACTGGCTGCCCACTATTGTACTTATAAAAATGAAATCCCCGATGTAGATTCAAATGTAACACAAAAAATATTAAAAGTAAAAAAATGTCCTAAATCAGCGAAGTTAATAGACAATATAGATTTTCAAATTATATCATTCCATGGTTCCTCCGGACAAGAGGTCGACATTTCCGAAATAATCGGGGATGCAGTATATGTACCAACCACAATTCAAGGACTAATATCATGGCAAATAGCGCGGGTAGCTGGCTCGGCTCTGAAATACTCGAAACCGAAGGCGGTTTCATTAGAGGTCAACGTGCCTGTAATTAGAGAGAAACGGCGGCCTCTGCAAGTTTACGTTTCGCGGGATGCCCTTGCGCGCTCGTGGGTTGCTCGGTCGAATCAACCCTATACCACCACCGTACTCTTCTTTTCGACCCCAATTCACCCTCTCGCTCTTTCTCTATTCACGTGTGCGTGCGTCCTTCCTCTTCCCCTTGTGGGTGCCGTTGCCTCTTGGTCATTCCAACTTTCCTCTTTAGTATCTCGTTTTCCATCTTTCTTTATGCCTATCTCAATACCTGTCTCCCTTTTGATGTAACTATCGATTGCCGGAACGGACCGTGCATCTGCGATGTTAGACTGATTGATGCGCGAGTAAAAGTAACGAGTCCGGTTAAAAGTCCAGTTAAAAGATGAATCCTACTAAAAGAAAAACTTTCCTATAGGGTGTGGGGAGTAACTAATTGAATATAATCCATATTTCATTACAAGCCATAGCTCTGCGTAATTAGAAATTTCATACCTGTGTATTAATACATTTGTATTGAATTCCCGTTAATTACAGTCAACTATAAAGTAACCGCACGTATTAATTAAAGTTCCATGGGATCACACTAGTTCATGTACAAAATCAATCTGTATCACGTTGCGCAGTTATGTCGTAATTATATGTACATTCCGTTTTAACGATTACTCCAAATTCATGATATGCATGTGAAATGCGCACCTTCTTGAAAAGAAAAACAATAATAAATCCCCTAGGTACCTGCCAATGATACCTGGGCCCAATTAGGTTAGGGTCTAATTATGCCAATCACAGAAGGGGACTAACTACCTTCCTTACATCTTGACCAATCGTATTAGTAGGCGATACTCTACACTTATCACTCCCTCGGCCTTCACTAATTGAAACACCGGACGTAATCCTGGCGTAGCCACATCCCCGGAGATCCGAATCGAAACCATCTGGAAATTTCACTCCAAAGCCACAGAAATATAAAACGGTCGGAGAGCTTAAATTTAGCAATTCCGTTTTCAATACGCGTGCCAGCAATTCCTGCCGCCGATTCCGCAATCTCACGACTACCCAGACGTGCATGGGTACGTATACTGCATTTGATCCTGTATAAACAGAAGGTTTCCTTTTGTTTATCGAATCGTGAAAAGGGCAAACGTCTCATGCTATTCTCCTTAAAGGAAATTGAGGTTGAAGAAATGCTAACCTAAAATGTTAATCTTTCATCAATGATTTCTTCATGCGTGGAATCAATCGTTTTCACAACCTAATTAGCAGTGGACGTCCATGGACGAAAATGGGCGTACATTGGATCCAATATACGTCCAGTTTTTTCTCCATTAAAATGTTGGTTAAGTTGGATATCATTATACAGTCTCGATGCAGTCGATATCGAGAAATGTCCCATTTTCATCCGGTTCACGTAGCGGTACCATCCATACCGAACGCAATTTGATGCATTCAAAGGACCCTCGGTTTCCAGTCGTAACGTGAAACTATCCGGCACTTTATTTCGCCAAGTGGAACAATTCACACCACTTATTCTCGCCTGTCCTTTTGACGTCAAATGAGGCTGTTCGACAAGGAATTTCAAGATCCCCACGTTCGAGTGTTCGAGTTCATAACAGCCAGTACACGGAAGTAAACGAATTTCAACCGAATGCTACATGATATTCACACTCATCTATCAAAGTATAGTAATAAATACAATGTATATTCGAAATAAAAACTACTCCTTCAGTAAAATCACTATTAAAGCGATCACTTAGAAAGCGTCAATGAAAGTAATGGCAATGTGTTTTCTGATTGATTAGGAAAATGGGATGGAGGCTGGGCCTTCAATCCGTCACAGGTGTCCTCTTTCTAGCCTTCTTCCTGGGTCTCATCTACAAGAACTCCTCGCTCTATCACCCGCAGCGTCGGACTCAAGTTCATCTCAAGAGCCAGCAGAACAAATCGAAGAGCAAATCGAAAATAACGCAGCAGCTATCTCCTCCGCAACCTTTGATAGATTTCGGTCCGCTCGGCAGCCGCCCTGTCCGGATGTTGATGTTAGCGGCCGGCACCGCGTCTTTCGGTCTTTACACCCCAGCCTTCTATATCGTAAGTGATAAAGAAGCCTCAGACTTTTCTGAAAGGAAACATCTCTTTGATATATGTTGCATGGATCGCCTGGTTCTACTTTGTATGCCTGACTTTATTACTTAAAAGTAACATGCAATTTTATATTTGCATGTGGAAAACAATGATTTGGTTACGACGGTAATCGATTGACTACCTAACCTCCAAGAATCGATGTAAAACGTACAGTATTATACCCTAATCAAAATTGACGTGGTAGCTATTAATTACAGGAATGTACATTAGTTTTTGTAGCAATCGTCGATTCGTTGTCTAATGTTGTCTAAGAACAAAACCTTTTCGCTCTTTTCCAGGCGTTACAAGGACACCGTGATGGATTGGAGACTAGTGCCTTGGTATTATTACAAACTTGTTTAGGCTTGTCAACAGCGTTAGGTTGCGCTGCCTGGGGAATCGTCATTTCCCGACCATCCATGCAGTGCCTGGTATCCAGGCAATATCTCTGCCAAGTAGCATTTGTTGGGGTTGGTGCGTATAAATTCAATTTCTTAACAAAAGAAAAATAGAACGAATAAATGAGGCCCAATGATGAAAAACCTACACTCGTTCATTTCCAGTCTCGTTATTTACAAGATTCAGTGGACTTTTCTCGGGTTTAAAAAAATCCCACCAAGGATCCATTATATTTTGCAGCATGTGCTTAGACTGTGGCCTTTGTTCCATATCGTCAACTTGATCCCCGACATGTGCGCGAATAACCTTTGACACTCGACTTACTTCGGCCGTGACTACGTGCGCAGCCAGGTGCTGACCTATATGCATCCTTAGCGTTTTCTTCCAGGTTATCGCTCACCCTCTCCATCAAGTGGACCGCACTGTACACTGCAGCTAGCCGGAATAGCGAGAATAATGGAAATATCGCACGCATAAATTTAAATACATTTTCCGCCATGTGATCAGCGAGCGAACGCCGCATCGCATAGTATTACGGAAAAAAAAATTCTGTTATCCAACGAGATTATAACCTATTATCATGAAAATCAATGTCAGTTCTCAGCAAGATGAAAATCCGAAAAATAATTTCGGTAGTAGTATAAAAAAAAAACAGTGTTCATCAAGTAGCATTAGAATAGTGCATTATTCATCAAACAAATGCAAATTTACAGCGTGGTCCGCTTTAATCCAGGGACTCCAACGAGACGGTCTTAAAAGCTGGCTACCATTAAAGATTGAAAAAGACGCATTATGTCCGTCGAGGCATAAAGCCTAGGGCGATATGCACTATACTCTTAAGCATCAAGGAGGTTGGCTCGCTTTTAAAATCGCATGCTGAGCCTTCATCAACTCTGATTGCGGATATGGCTATGAAACCCTACGAGAAGAGTAACTTTGGGGGGAGGTAGATGGAACGACGGGGCCAATTTTCACACACGGCATAATACTCGTGCAGCATGAAAGGAATTTCGGGGTGCTTTATTGATAGGATTATAGATGCAGCTCATTAAAGGACGTCCCATATGCCACTCTGAAAAGTATTTCCGATCGTCTTGTCTGAAAATATCTAGAAACAAATACAATGTATACGAGGAACGATACAATATAGGCGAAAAAAGGGATTCAACGATTCGGATTTCAATAATGTAGCTCGGAAATATTCTGCGACAAAAACGACTGTAGGGAGTCGTCAATAGGGAAAGTGAACCCCCTAATAACCGCGCCTTTTCAGCGTGTTTTAATTAAATTTTCAAGACCGCAATCTTGGAGATTTGAAAAGTTGGCCGCAGCTTGTTTAATTCGAAGTGAATTTCCACTATAAGCGAGCTTTCATCGGAAAGATATGAAATTACAATTTTGCAGGATCAAAGCAAACAGTGCGCACGGTACTTTATGCTCGCGTGAACATATACATTAATCACGCATTTGTGCATTACGCGTTCCTACGAATGCGCGACAAAAATACGCAGCCAAGTTATAATATAAACGTTCTGCGTCCGACGTGAATTATTTTTGCGTAATCAACTTTATATTTTCAGCTGTAATAAATCTCAATGAAAGTAGCAATTTTGAATAGTAACAACAATAACAACAACAAAATATAACAATAACAGTAAAAGATAACTACAAATAACAAAAAATTATGATAAATGAAAGAAAAAACATTGTCAAACCCGATAGATATCAGTCATAAATACCTATTATATACCCATTATATATTCATTAAATACCCATTAACCACATTCTTATCTATTAAACCCATTACACCAAGTGCACACATTACACCCATTAGACCCATTACATCCTTTACCCCCATTATACCCATTATACCCATTATACCTGTTATACCCGCTATATCCATTATACCGACTATACCCACTGTACCCACTATAGCCATTATACCTATTACAATTATATTTTACCTATTATCATGATAGTTTTGTCCTTTTTATCTTCCAGAATTTTATTTCCCAGATAATATATGTACAAAAATTCTTCTGTTTAAGTTTTGATGCTGACGGTATCTGACTTAATATGCAGCTTTTTTTCCCGCACACTAACAATTTTCAATTATAAAATCCATACTGCGTTTTCGATTCAACTGCAAGTTCTGAAAACATAGAAAATATAGAGATAACAACAAAGCCGCTTATACTCAAAATATCTGCTTTTATATAGTAATAATAGTACTTTGGGGATTAAAAAATAAAAAATATTATGTACATCGGATGTTCTGCCAGCTATACATATATGCATTTGTATTATGGTTTAGCATTTCTATCGACGTATTTTTAGGTTCGTAATTTTAACGCGATAAATCTGGAGAAATCTGAAAATAATTATTAACTAACAATCTATTAAATATATCCAATATGGATGGAAGAATGCTTGAAACTGATTGGTCTACAACTGATTGGCCAGTACCTGATTGGTTTCAATTATAAGAGGGAGATTTTCAAAATTACATATAGCATATACCCGGAAAACCATCAAAATATATAATGACAAATTGTAGACAAGGACCCTGAATTTTTCTAAATTTAAATGAAGAATTTCAAATTTCTAACTCGAAAAACTTAAAGGGGAATTCTATCTTCCACCGTTTGTCTTTGGAATTTTGAGTTTCGCCCGTTTCATTTCCTGTTTGTGCAAGAAACTAATGGTTCTCTTTGTCTTTGCAGGTGTAGCCCAGGTGGCGCTTGGAAACGTACAGGGTTATTATGGATTGGTACTGGCATCCGGCCTTTACGGAGCCTCCCTCGGTGGTTCCCTCTACTCGTTGAAGATGCTGGCCCTAGAGAGGCTGAGGGCAAAACAGTTTGCGAAATCTTGGGCCCTCGTACAGGCTGCCGAAGCACTGCCCATCCTATTTGGAGTGCCTCTTACCGGTATGTGTTGCCCTTCGACCATCAATCAATATTTCAAACCAATAATACCACCAGATTGTCATTTGACCAACTATATAAAGTACGTGGATTCTCCATGCAGACAAACACCCGTACGATGAAAACGTAAAATGTATCATAAGATTGATTTGGACTCTTCCGCGTACCCTTTGATCTTTACTATGGATTCTTTAATCTTTTCTTTCCCAATACTTTTCATCAATTGGAGATTTTCGAGGAAAATACTGCATGGATAATTCTCCTAGGGTTTTCACCTGGTCACGTCGCTTGAACCAGAACTCGCCTAGGAAATAGACATTGATTAAATAACTAATTTAGCAAATACTTCATTCATACTAAGCATTACAGGATTCTATCTTTTTATTTTGGAACAGGCTACATGAACATCCAGAATCCTCGAATGGGTTACTACGTGTGTACCTTAAGTTCCTTGTGCGGCGCCGCGTTGCTTTTCCTGGTCGGCTGGGGAAGAAGACATTCGTGCACACCGGCGGTGGGTAGCGTCGCTGGTGTGGGCATCGGGGGCGTCGGAGGTTCCATGGGTTCCATGGCCTCGTTGTCGGCCCTACCCTGCGGTGCTTGTGCAGTGACGGCGACACCGGCCACCGTGCACAATACGCCGAGGACGTTAACCCGCCTGCCAAAATCGCAGTCGTTGCACATCCGAATGGACGACCTCGAGCGAGCGCATTATCAGCAGCAGGCCGCCCTCCACTACGGGTACGGGCCGACCCCACAACATCATCCACCATATCACTACCACGATCATCGTGTCTCCTTTAACCATGGTCAAGCTCCCCTGAGACCCAGCAAGAGCGTACCCGAGGGCCTCGCTCAGGACCTCAATGTCAACGTGCTGCAATCGTCAATGCGCTCCTCCTATCGCACCCCGAGCAGGCGGCCGCGCGATATAACCGTCATTGAACAAATCACCACTAGCGTGTAAATAATAATGCGTCAGCGCCACCTGGCGTAGAGTTTTTTATTCAAAACGACCCGAATTTTTTATCGCTTTAGCGGTAACGGGTTTTCGTCGATTCGTACACAAGAAATTCAATACGAGCACCACAATAAAGCGTTTAACTTAAAAATAAGAAAGGTGTCAACTTTTGTATGAAAAAGTTGGTTTGTATATTGATATGGCATATTTTGTCATAAATTTTGTTGTTGTTTTTTTAAATCCCTCGCTTAGAAAGTGTTTCGGGAACAGTCGGTTCGCGATTTTAGAATTAAAAGCGGGACTTTGGGGTCACGCGACAAGAAATACCTGTGCATATGTATATAATATATAAAAATTGATTTGTTGCGCACCATTTTTAAATAATTAATAAATAATTGTTAAATTTGCTGAATTTTAAAATATAAAATACAGAACTTAAAATTTTAAATCCAAAATGGCACCCAACAATTGTAGAAAAGTCGTGCGGTGGAATGATAAGTAGTAAATTTTGGCTTGCCTTTTTTTGCTAATGAATAAAAAGGTTAGGTTTGTTGTTGCTTCTAAAGCTTAAGGTCAAGTATGTACCTCCTTTTTCTAAAAAATCCAAAGTTTCAAAATATCACAACAATGTGACGAACATAACCATAACTATTGTAGTAATATAAGGCCAAGAATTGAGAAAATAAACAAACAATTTTTGCATGATATTTAAATTTCGAGAACTGTATTACCGACTTATGGTTTTAGAAGTTCGACATCAAAAGGTAAACAAGTTTCAACGTCATTTTATAGGTTAGCTTAGAAAATGTCGCCGTGGACTGGGTCGATTTTTAAGATCAATTATTATCGACACGTAAATGCGAAGATAATCTGAACATTATTTACTGTAGTCCGTATTCGCCGTAGAAAACAGACATTTGTTTAATTTAACAAAGTTGGTAGTATAATTTAGAATTAAAGATATACGAATACAAACAAAGAAAGTTTGTTTCGATGAAAGAAGTTTCTAACCTAAAAACGTCAATATACGATAGTATACTGTTTTGCGCAATGGAAACTATAAGTTCGATATGGCAATAAGTAATTTATTACATTCTCTTTATGACCTCTGTTTTTCAGTCTTTGTTGAAGATGAAAGATTGGATCTTTTGTTTGTAACATCTTCAAAATGGCTAATTAAAACTGTCGAAATGAAAATGGTTATGAAGATAAATTTTATAACATAAACGCCCGTGAACTATGCTAAATGTATCAAACCCTAATGCTCGCCTACGAGCTAATGTTACTATGGGCCTCGGTAGATGGCGCGGAAGCCGTCAACTGGTGGCGAAACCCGTAACTACTCGCGTCTGAAATGTCAAATGTCTTTCAAACTTCATCTTGTTGACAAACCACATTGAACAAATATACAAATAACAACTTTCAATAACGAGGGTATAATAATTGAGATTACCTTTCTCCAATAAGACACGTAACCATCCATTTCTTTCCTAATTATGCACTTTTTTTGGAAAACAATGCAAGAAGATCGACCTTCTCACTGTGGAACTCGACACCACATATAATAACTTCTAGTTTATTCGCTAAATTAATATTCCATTTTTAAATGTGTTTTTCTTGACATTTCACCCGTCAGTAGTTATCTTTTTCGCCGCCAGTTGTTATTCTGCGACACCTTCCATGGCGAATGCCGAACTTTCAATATATCGTGTTGCACAACTCTCTTGTTGTTGAACGTCGATCGTTGTCTGTATATGACTGTAATAATCGCACAATCTCGAACTAGACATCGTTGTGAATATTTTACATTGTATAAATGATGGAAGTTTTTCCCCGCGACTACATTTTCGAGTCTGACATAATGTTAGAATATAAAGACGCGTTTGCTAATTTCATATTTCGTCGATTACGCGGTTTCAAAGTATAAAAAAATGAATAATATATCGATATTTTCTTAGAACTTCATCAGTCTTGATAACTGCCGAGAAAATTTGTCGTTCCTTTGTTCACTTCGGAAATCTCCTTACAACATCAGAACGTGAAAATTCCTGTCATAGTCAATATGCCAATAACGGCTGAAATTGTACATATTTAATTCAAGTTTGACTCCGAAATTATGTCTCCGAATTGGCTTGAAACTTACGATCGAATATTTTATCAAGAAATTATGTACGATTAGGAAATCAAGTGTTCGCACCACCAATGGAAAAATCGGAAAAACCGTAACGTTTACGAAGTGCTCGATTTAAAAAATAGGCACTACGATACGAATATCGGAGCTGGACTTCGAAATTGAGTGAAATACAGATTGCTGTGAGCCATCTTTGAGGTTTTTGAAAGTTCTTTCTGGCGAATTACCGAGCTGACTTTCGTGAACCAGCGAATGTGTTTGTAATAATTTGTCATGGATTCAAATGGATTCACATGTATCCATTTGGATTCACGCCAATGCCCGAGAATGCCTGTGAATACAAGGCATTATTTATTTTCAGCGATATTATTTTTGGAAGTGGATTCGTCTGGGTTAATATGAATCCTCTTTTCTGGATTAGGCGGGACTCAGTGTTTTAAGAAATAATTTTTGGATTTATAAGGATTCAGTTTTGACAGATTCTGAATTCACTCCCAATCCTTTTTCGATTGCTGGATTGGTATAGGTTGTCTCGAAAGCGAATCTTTGACATTACGAATAAGATCGCTCGGAAATCAGGTGGTGAGAAAAACTTGAATAGTATAATAATACCTTTAAGAATGAGCGACATCTTTGATGAAAGAAAGGATTATTGGTCCTAAAATGATGTTCTGCGCCATTCGAAAATCTTTTTTTCTTCAGCACCTGACTTTCGACTACGTATAGATATATATAGAGTGAGAGAGTGAGAGAGAGAGAGAAATAATGATTTGTTATCGTGTTTTACCAAATTTTAGCAACCAATGAAAGAGTAACGCGTTATTGTAAAAATTGAATTGTAGAATACGTAGAATCATCTCTTAACTTTGACGAAATTGTAAATATATACCTATGTTTTAAGTAATCGATCGAAAATGTATCTTAAATCGAAAGGTGCAAAATGTTTATATCAAGTAAGTGATATGGTGCTTTTCCTTTTATCGGCGAGGCGATTTTTAAATATTTCGTATATTTGTAACGAATGAAATAAACATTGCTTCGAATACTGTCGACATTTTCGAAATGAAGGAAAACGAGATATTTGTTCTCTGCTTTATAGTTAAAAAAACAAAACAGAAAACATGAAATTGCATAAACAGGGTGGGATTAGTGACCGACACGCACGACACCCAGAATCAAATATTTCTTGTAAACGATTATAAACATATTTCAATATTTGGGCCCAATTATCCAATGTCTCCATCTGTAGGTATAAGCAACAAAAACCCTGATAACAAGAGGGAGGATAAGGGCGCATTTTTCCGAGTCGTTTAAAAACGTGTTTTCTTATCTTTTGATCATTTTAAGGATCGAACAGAACTTATCAGAAATTATGAATTGTTTGCCAAGAAACAAGAGTGTAAACATGAAAGGAATTTTCAAATTTCGAAACATTTTAAAAAATATTAGAGAAATTGACATCGTTAAAAAAAACGAGAAGATTTTTGTATAACAAATACTTCTTCTCGACAAAGGGTATAAGCGGTAAAAACGTGGATACGATAAATCCAGGTGAAATATCATAAATTGTACATGAAACACGACCAACTTCCTTCCGTAATTTTCGTTCCTAGTAAATAAATGTAATTTCGAAGTTTGGCAAATTGTTTGCAAATTAAGTAGTTGCGATTTCAAACGCGAGGGGGAGTTCGCTTCGCTTTTATTATATACAAGATATACGAAATTACATTGAGTAGCCGTATGATCACTAGTGTATTATATAAGTGTATGCTTATGTGACTGTATTTTTTCTTCATTTCTCTTTATACGAAATGAATAAGGCTCCGCATTGTTCACTACATCACGAAAAGTTAGCGACACGTATTTAAGATTGTAGAAAGTCGACTGTAAATGTATTGTATTTGCGATGTATTTATAATCCTGTAAATATATTATTTCAATATAATTGAACATTAATGTATTATGTTTGTTATTGAATTCCGGGCGGAAATAAAAGTCTTAAATTTTTATTAAATAATTTTTTTTTTTTTTTTGTTTGACGACCGTAGTGAACCAACGCTTCGAATTTCGGAAAGAATATGAGCCTGGAACTGAGGCGTTGCACGTTTTTTATACTCGTCTGTTTGTATACGTTTCTAAAGAACAGTTGCTAAGCTTTTTTTTATTTCGAAGTTTCCAGAAATTTCGATTCCAGAGATTTCGCTATCTATCTCTTTCTCTTTCAACAATTGAATCTCTAAAACGATCGGGAGTTAGGAGAACTAATTTGACGAAAATCGTGTTGGAACACTGAAAAAAAAGTTTAGGGCTTACAACGATAATTTGGTTCTCCGAACAATTCTTCTTAGTTCAGGAACTTATACCGACACAGTATAACTATCTCAGCAATACTAGTTTTGTGAAAGCAGTTATTTCGAACTTCAACGTTATGTAACCTTAAAAAACGCATTTAAAATTAATAATAAA
>JAPYZR010002532.1:0-16593 GCA_030522945.1 Trichopria nigra
ATACTGTCCAGTTAAAATGAACATATTAGCCAAATTCTGGGTTAAAAACTGGACAAAAAATGATTAGCCTATTAGTTTTAAATATTAGGAATATTTGTATAGCCAAAAACTGGACAGAAACTCTCCAAAAATTATCTACAAAAGTGATCTAAAAAATATCCATACAATCGTTACGTTTCCATTAAGAAACTGGCCAGATTTCAATAAGATACTGTCCACAAACTGGCTAGTACACAAGTATTAGCCAAAAACTGAGAAGTATTTAGGCGCAATTTCTACCCAGGGGAGTATTTAATTGTAATTGTTATGTAATCTACACCATTAAGTTAATATGACATTTACGTTAATAAATATTTCTGTCAGTAGTATCTGAAAATAAATTAGTAGGGCTGCAACATCATTCTAATCCAAACTAAGCTTAGAGGGTATTCTAAAGTAGAACGGTTAAAACCAAAATATGATTTTTAATATTATACACTCTAAATTTCTGCCAGTGAAAATTGAGCCACAATTTGCGGGAGAGTGAACTTTTCGCTGTTTCTAAAGTCAATTTTAATTCTGTTCAGAAAGAATAGTTCGCTCTTAAAAGAGTGAAAAATGAAACACTTTCGTTAAAAAGTGAGTTTCCTTTTTCTTAGGTCTTTACCATATTCATCATTTTCTTTCATTCGCATTAAAAAAATCCAGAGATATCGTTTCACTTCCTCGTCAAGATCTGTAAATCTGCAGTTTTGTTCTGAAGTTTTTGAAGCTACACACACACACATACACACATAACTCAATATATAACTCCCTGCTCTTCAAAATTGATACGACTTAAAAAAATTGGGTTTACGTTTAAAATTTAGCAATTTTATCTAGTTTTCAGAACAGTTGCGCGGTTTTTAAAGGAGAAACAAAGATGAACAAATTACTAATCGAATAAAAATGATGAAAATGACGATTTGAAATACTCCTTTTTGTGCTTAAATCCCGCCTTTACGTAGGGACTTTGACGAAAAAACGTGGCACATGGCGAAATTTAAAATGGCGGATCTAATATGGCGACAGCATATCAACGATTGTGCTCCCTGCTACAAAATGTTCGCAAATTCGCTTGGTAATTGGTATTTCAGGGGGTTTTTAATATGGCTGATTTTGTTTACGTAGTCAGAATCCCAGAACCCAAGATGGAGTCCATTGATATAGGGAAATTTTTATTCTATGTCAAAACGATACCCTCCTTCCCAGAATTCGTTTAGGACTAAAAAGTTGAAAATTTAGTTTAATATACGTCTACTTTTATATGGGGTATGGCGATTTTGAAAAAAAAAAAAAATAATAATAAAATAAAATGGACGACCTATAACGAACGAAAGGGGACAATTCATAAAATGAAATACATTTATTACACACAAAAATTCGTCAATGTTGTGAAAAATTTTATTCAGGTCTAAATGAATGCATTATATAACAGTGCACTTTTAATTATAAATGTTGTATTTGAAAAATTGAAAATGGCAGATCGAAAATGGCGTACAAAATGAAAATTGAAAATAATCGAAAAAATATATACACATATATATATATATATATATATATATATCTGAGTTAAAAGTAAAATGAAAATCCTCTTTACATTTTCCGTTGTATATACAATTATACGTGTATGTACTGAATACGGAACGAGCTTATACCTTCCCTCCATTTAAGAATCAAGCGAAACCCGGGAAAAAATGGATTAGATATAATTATAATAAATGGATTTTGACCTGATATAAGTATATATATGTATATATATGGTCATATATCGTTATATCTCAATTATATATATGATAATATCTGATCCAGATATAACCATATATGATTCAGATATAATTATATCTGAATCCATTTTTTCCCGGGAACAAATATTTTTACATGACGACTATTGTTAAATTTACTTTTATACATAGTGTGTGCGCGAGTGTGTGTGTTTGTGTGTAGCTTCGAAAACTTCATAACAAAAATGCGAATTTACACATCTTGACGAGGAAGTGAAACGATTCGACCGTCGTACTTTATATGGTACCAATGGACAAACAAGGGATAGGGAATAAACAGGAATGGAAAGACTTCCTTCTAGACTTAATAGTCGGTTAATTTGATTTAGCGCGATAAAGGTGCGTTGTATGGTCGAACTCTCGAAACAAGTATTAAGCAAGAATCGAATAGTTTCATGTAGTATTTTAGTTTAAATATAATGTATGGCATCATGTCATACATATCAAAGTAAACAAAAATGGAAGAAATTTAATATGTCTAATTTTTTATGTCTATATATTGTAATATATTTAAGTATACTTAAATATAATATATCTTAATATATTTAAATATATAATATATCTATAAATATAATAAATATAAATATAAATATTGTATATTATAATAAATATAAATATAAATATAAAAATAAATATTAATATAATATTATTGGTAATGATATAATAAATTACAGTTCTGAAGATGATGAGGATTCTCATCGAAATGTCAAATATTTCTTTTATTTAAGGACCTTAGTTCCCAATTTGACTCGGCTTGTCGAAAAATTCAACGATTAACATGTTAATATAATAAATATTTTACTTATTTTCATTTATTTATTTAATATTATAATAACTACAACATTTATTAATTATAACATCACTTCCGATATTGATGAAATGACACTCAAATTCAATTTTCGATCAATTGTCAGTGTCATTAATTGCAGATTATATACAGATAATCTACAATTACAATTAAAATTGAAATTGAATGTCATTTTACCAATATCCTTAATAATGTTATAATCATAAATAATATAAATAATATACATTATATAACCCTAACTCGTTTTCAAGTTGAGGACTCTTTTAAATTACCTCATTGTCCTGTAATCATTTATACATTTTCATAAAAAAAAAATTAAATTATAATTTTATTATATTTATATTATATTTATTATTATTACATTTATTATTGTTATATTTATTATATTTATTATTATGTTTTTCATAAAAAAAAAATAATAATAAAATAAAAAAATCCTCTCGGATTTACATTAGTCTGAAAAGAAGATCGCGTGCGAGGAGCAAGTCTCGGACTTTTGACCATCCTTAACGAAGCGCGAAGTCTCCAAGGATTCCTCGCCAATGAAATTTATTCGCTCTTATCGTTTACCTCTATGCGTGCGACGTTTTTCCGTGGATTACGTAAACGCGTAATTGATGGTCAACGGTCACGAACCGCGCAGTTTATTCTTAACCTGGCCTCTCGGCGTTGTCCGCAATATTGTTTCTCGCCGAGGAGATAATGAGAGATAACTATTTGTCTTCTCCCATTACTGGCCGGATTTGATGAATACATGTACAAATAATGTACACACTCATTTCGAGGACCCCTCATGAAGATCGCGACAGAGGATAACGCAAATTTCAAACTTCCATCCGCAGGCCTTTAACGAGGCGTCCTCGAATAATTAAGCATGTTGATGTCAGTATATAGACGCATTTTAGGATGCTTTCCAATTATACGCTCGGCAGATCTCGGATTTCGGTTTCGAAATTTGGGTTTTCGAAGGGTGTTCTATACGTTACATATCTAAAAAAAAAAAAAAAAATAACGGTGAAATTAGTTTAAAATAAAGGTTATTCGAAATAAATTATTTTTGTTGCAGATAAGAGAGAAATCATCATTTAATTTTGAATCAATTTCACCGATATTTTTGGGTATTATGTATATATTATGTAGAATCATTCTTCGAAGGCCTGGTTGGGATGGAGGATTTTTAGATTTTTTTATTTGTAAATTTTCAAAACTGGATTCGGTTCAACATCTACGCTTGTTTTGCAAAGTGCTTTTTTTTTAATATTAATTTTGAATTCTAAATGCACAGTAGTTAGAAAAATAATTAAATAATTATTATTACTTTATTGTTCAATTTTTTTTCGTTATACTTTTTTATCTATATTTTTGCATTTTTTTTTATTTGTATTTTTTTCCATCCATCTTTTGTCATGTGGTTTTATTTTGTTAACTCTTCTGTATTAAACTTTTTGGAGTAATTGTAAATGAGTTTTTGTTAATTTTTGCCGTATTTTACCAATGTCAGTCTATTTATGTTCAATTTTTATCGAAAGTTGCAGATTTGAATGTTTACAATTTTTTTTTTTCATTTATCATAAAGGTCATAGTTATTTTCTGGAAAATGTTTGTTATATTTTTTGTCATGTTTATTTTTTATCAGGTTACATTTTTGATGTCTAATTACATTTACTTTTATCTGCAGGGAGAAAGTTTTTCTTGTAAATTATATCATACCAGATGGCATTTTGAGGCCAGTGTTTCATCATGAGAAAAATTGCTATATTTTTTATAATAAAAATTGATATGGCAACATTTACCATACTCATAGTTAAAATTCCAAATAAATTTTGTAACGTTTACCATAAATAATGGCAATTTTTCTCGTGATGAAAGTCTGTCCTCAAAATGCCATCTGGTATGATTTTGACAGTTTTTTCTCTCCTTCTTAGTCTTATGAATGCTTACAGGGTTATCATTATGCCTACATACTTGCAATGATTACATTATATTGAACAATTAATATTTTGCTAGTTATTTCCCTACTATGTTAAAGGCATATGAGAAATGGTCAGCCAAAGAGAAAAATATTTGATAATTTTCCAAGTTTTGTATTGTAAATTTTTGTCACTTCTTATCCCTTTTTTCATCTTTTTTATTGTGACAATTATCATATTTGACATTTTTCTTATTTCATGGCAATTTGGACTTTTCAATATTATTAAATTTAAAAATAACTTCTTAACATTTTTTTTTTGTAATGTTTGTTAAATATTACAAAAGAGGTCAAAAATGTCAACTCAAATCGTCAGAAATACATCAAAGTCGAAACAAAAAATCTTAAAATATTATACAATATTAACAAACATTTAAAAAATAATGTCATGAAGATTTGAAGTTTTGAAAAAATGATATGAAATTAATCAATGTGATGCGATCGGAATTAGAGGTCTTTTGTGTTGGCTTAGATCCCCTATCTATGTCAGTCGTAGAATTCAGATATAGAGTAGGATTAATGACGATGTGCCACAACCTATCCTTTATAGGCTCTGGAGTTTCTCAGAGATCTAATCTCTAGGGTCTGTCCTTTTCTCCATTTTCATTAATGATCTGTCGTAAACAATTCTTTTTCCTCATTCCTCCTGTATGCTGATGACGTCAAACTATAAGGCAATTAACTGTCCTGCTGCGACACATCACGTTTAGAGAATGGCCTCATCTCCCGTTCCTTTTCAAAACCCCTATTCTCTCTTTTTCCCGTAATACATATTTTTTTTTTGTTTTTGATTTTATAAAATCGATGGTTCTGGCATTCCTAGGGTTTCATCGGTGATTGACCTGGGGATTCGTTTCGACAAAAAACTATCTTTCGAACCTCATATTGAGGAGGTCACTTTACGTAGTGCCAACAAACTTCATTAAACGTTCAACAATTCATTTTAATGATATTTCTTCAATAATTGATCTTTATAAAACACTTGTACACTGCCTATTCTCACCTACTGTTCAGTTATTTGGTCATCACACTTATGGCACTGATTGGCACCTTCTCGATTCTGATGCATCATTGGTTCCTCAGGTACCTAACCTGGAAAGTCTGGGAGTACTATGGACTTCAAGGATCACGGCTATATAATCCTTTAATAAACAAATGCCAACTTCCATGTCTCTTTCCTCAATTCATTTTTATCATGACCTTTATTACTTTGTTTATAAAATCAAATTTTTACTTTTTAATCTTCCCCATATTTCTTCGCTCTTTCTATAGTCCTTGTAAAGTGCTATGTTCTGTCACTTTTATGTTATTATTTGTAAGGTATATAAGGAATAAGAAATACAAAATTTCGATATTTACTCTCAGAATTTGAAGTAGTATTTTTCATTTTCCACATTACATGTTATCAGTGTTATAGATGCAACATATCTACGAATCACAATAAATCAGAAATAAAATAAGACTGTTTTTATCAAAATATTAACAGAATATACAAGTTCTTAATCCTGAAATGTTAAATCCTGATTACAATCAAGTTTATACCCTCACGACTACAATTAATAAATGTAACTACTTACGATTAAGAAAGATTAGACTTTTAAGCGTTCGTCATACTAACTTTGTCATAAATTTCAACACAATGTACATATATAAAGGAGAGAAAGAAATATGTTTCGTTCTTCACATACGTACAGCCAAAGGGAAAGCGCTTCGCGAGAAAAAATATAGCAGAAAATAATTCAAGAGTTCAAGTTCGAGTGACAATCATAATGACATACGAGTGAAAATAAATCCCTATTGTGCTGGTGCAGGGAAAGTAAGAAGTAATGAACTTCAGGCAAATAATCTGCAGATCTACCTGTATCTTGAATATATACTGCGATTTTAAAGATGGATAAATTTTGAATGGAGATCTAGAGGTTTCAGCGCTGTGTTCTGAATGAGATTCAAACATGCGACTAAATAGCTTGATTAAAAATGTAAATTTCATTATTGTTACTGCAAATCTAAGATCTGAAATCGATATTATTGTATAAAATGCAATATTTAATAGATATTTCTGATTCTAATTAATTAGATGTATATTTGCAAACTGTTTGCAAACAGAATAAAAAACTCAAAATGAATCTAAAGACATAGTGAAATTATATTAGTGAAATATTGCTATTGTAATTTGTAAATGTAAAAAATGGGAATTGATAACGCAAAATTAAAAATAATAATAAATAAAATAAAACGTGTAAAATGATAATAAACATAGAATACTTGATGTAAATTGCATAATATACATAGGATTATTGTTTATTTTTATTAAATGTCAAATTTACATAAATGGAGAAACTTCAAAAAATGATGAAAAAATTTAAAAAATTACAAAATCTCAAAAAATTTGAATAGAAAATTAAAGAAATAAATAGAGATAAACCTGGTAAAACATAAAAAGTAAGTATATGGTTCTAATATACGATATAACACTAAAATCTCTATACGAAACAAATAATAAAATGTATAGTCTAGATTTACTGTTGAATTAAACAAAAAAAAAAAAAAAAATCAATTGAAACTCACAAAATTGTCAAGAAATAATAAAAGTAGATATATATAACCAAATTCACTTTATTAGTTATAAAATCAACGAGATAGTTAAGTAAAAACAAATAAAAACTATACAGAACCCAGAAGTAAAGAAATTAAGAAAACTTATTCAATTATTCAGTATTTAATATTATTAGACATTCAGTTTTTTCTAAATAATATCAAATAAATTATTAAACAATTTTTTAATTAAAAAAAAAAAACATTTAAATTGTTCGTAATGTAAATTTGTCGAACAAAAATAAAAACGAACATATACATGAATAATATCCTTATAATATCCTATCCTCGCCATCTTCCATGTAATTCAACCGATGACATATTTTCTTTCACAATTAAAACGAAAGGAAAACTCTTATTATTATAAAGGACAAATGTAAGCGAACGTTCGTCGTTGTCGTTCGCATGTCACAGCTCGGATCTTTTCTATTCTTCGTGACGTTGACAAATTAAAAATAAAAAATGCAAGTAAAATGTACGATTGCTAATGGTATAATTATAAACGTTCAAGAAAGAAGAAAAAAAAAAAAAATTTAAAAACTCAATTGTCCTCGCGTTTCCCGCGGTTAAATCAGAAGAATTATTATTGCATTCAGGCGCAGAGTAAAAAGTGTTATACTTTACACTCGTAAAAAAGTGAAAACCACCGGAGCACGCGTGGATTATTATATTAATCGTAAAAACTGTTATGAGGCGAAACAATTGAAACTTTTCATTTCACGACTTCATTCGAGCGGTTATATTTTACAGGCAATTTTTATCATTCTTCACTTTCAGTTCGTTCTCACAGCGTATATATAGAATATTGTCAATTAAATTGGGTCAAAATTCCTTATAATACTCTATAAAATTATTATTCATTATTAATATTCACGTAAAAAAATTTAAAAAAATTAAAATAACATCCTTATAATACTTTTTTTTTTACAATAGAATTTATAATAGAAAAATCAAGGAACAATCGTATTATTTTTACAATAAATATCTTGACCCTACTGTCAGGGGTGGTGGAAAGTATACTTCCCACCTTAATTTCTTGGGTTTTTTTTTTGTGAGAACTCCTGTTTATTATAGGATATCAATACTAAATATTAGTATTACATTACTATTACTAAGTTTAGTAATGTATCTAAACATTTCTGTATTATTTTTGTAATAATTATACATTTTATAATTATTATTAAATAAGCAATGGCAAAAATTTCTTTTTTTTTTTAAATTAAATTCGTCCTTGAAGTCCCTAGGATGTAAAACTCGTTTTAAATCATGTTTTCAGATTCGAGAGATGATGACCAATGCTATCGTTGGTAAAAATTGTGATATACTTTTGTTGTGTTTTACCAATACATAGCAGAGAAACGTCAGTTTCATCCGAAAAAATAAATATTTTTTCAATATTTTTTTCTTCATAAACTATGTATTTTTTTTTTTTTAATATAACAACACATCATCTTTTTCTTCTATAATTTTATGCAAAATACAATAAAATTTTTTATTTATAAATGTTGTATTTTATTCAATTTGAATTTCTTAATTTTGACTTCAGATTTTTAATATTATATTGATATATAAAAATATGATGGATTTAATATATAATGTAAATAAAAAATAACCATATTTCGTATTTTTATCCGCAACTATCGTATATAATTGAGAGTACATCAAGGACTGTCATACCGTCATACCTGAAGAAGAAATTAAAAATTCTTGAAAAATAAATGAGATCGGCCATTAACAATTATGACAAATAAATGCGATTATTAAGAAAAACTATACCTTTAACATGGGAAAAAAGCAAACTGGATAGAAACTAACCAAAAACTGGACTCATTTTCTACTATAGGGACAATTTGAATGTGAAATCGAATTCGTAGGTAATCCTAGATCGTTATTACACTTATAAAGGACATTCGAGAAATATAACTAGTTGAATATGTAAATACATATAAATATCCTATATACACACACATATACCAAAGAGGTACTTATCGGTACCAAAAAAATATATGATCGTATATATACTTGTGGGGACATTTTGGACTTGTGAATACCGCCCCTATTGAGTGACTCAGTTCTTACGCGCGTTTCGTGTAGTCAATTGGAAAACCCCAAAGAAAAACACTTTCCAAATTGAAGAAATAAAGTAGATTCGACTAAAGGTTCTACATTTGGAGTCATTGAGATTCCTTCGGACTGTACCAAAAAAAAAAGAACTAGTTCCATCTAAATATAAAGTCAATATTACATTGACCGGTGTATTAAATCACTAATGGATCACTAAAGGGAAGATAAATTAGACTACACTATACAATTCTGTGACATCAACAGCTCCCTACATGGACTATTTCTTACAATTGTATTTCTTTTTGTTTGCGGTTAAAAAACCTGCGGATTACAATCGACATAATCGGAAAAAAAACATGATTTCAAACAACAACATTACCCTCTAAGTCTCCATTGCTGAACGAAGCTCCAGTCAGCTCTGAACCCGGTCGTGTCCCCAGGCAAGGACCAATAGTCTTCCAGCTTGCTGTCGTCCTCCTCGATCCTTAGAACATCCTCCCTGCACGGTTTTACACTTATTATCACAATGTCGTTCGACTTGGAGAAATCCCCGCCCTCCAAGTTCAATCGATTTTCCAATCCGACGTCACCGTTCTCGACACTATCATCACCGTTCCTCACTAGTTCCGTTTTCGAAAAGTCGTTCACCGCGATGATGGAACGAGCCTTTGCCAACTTGTCGAAATCCGAATTCAGATTGGCCTCTTCGTTCACCAGGGACGACACCAGCCACGTTTGACCGTCCTTCTTCGACGAGTCCTTCTCCCTTCGGTGAGTGTCGCCAAAGTAAATGACCGTCTTATGGTTGGCGTCGCACTCGATTTTCGTGCCAGTCCGCACGACTTCCGGTTGCTTCCCCCAGCAGCTCTTTTCCTCCAGGGTCGACATTTTCTCATATTCGTCCTGGTCCGTGGCTTCCTGCCATTCCTTGGTAGGCTTGCGGCCAACGAAGGGAATCGCCCTTCGTAGAATGAAGTTTGACCGTTGACCTCCGTCAATCTCCACTGATGTCATCTCGCACTGCTTCAACTCCAAGCAGAGAATGCAACCGCAATTGCAATCCGAACATCCGCCGATACTATTTTCGGCAGCCGGCATGTCACATTGTACCTTTGTTGACACTTTTACCCCGGTTAGTCTAGAATTTCACCACTTATCCAGCGACCAATCGCCGGACACCTTTATAACGTCTGGAGAACCGCGAAAACAGTCGGCACCGTAATACCCCCTTGGAACTATAATTTCTTCATCGTTTTTATCCGTTGTGATTTACTTGCACTTCCTTTGTCTACAGTGTTTATTAAAAAAAAGCTCGATGATTATTCGTCATTCCGTATTTCACTCGGAACACTATCGATGATACGATCCTTAATTGGTTTGCGAACTGAAAAGAAAGTTTTTATCCTGTTTCAAACGAGGTTGTCGTTTCCGTCAAATGAATTATTCGTTTTATAACGAATATTCTTTTTATTGTTTGCTACATGAGAAAACTCATCGTTGGTTTTAATGTGATTCTCAAGACTTTTTGGATTGGCGATTCTAGATCGAATTTCAAAATGATGTGATTCAAAACGATAACGACATTGACAAAACTAATCCAGACAAAGATTAACTGTTGACGAATGTTAGTCGATGTTGACAAAGTCATTGGTCAAAATTAGATGATGTTGACGACTTGGTGTGATGAAAGGAGTGACAATTACAGTAACTATCGTGACATGGCAATGATGGCGATGTCGATGCTGATGTCGGGGCAATGACAACGAAGATGATCGAGTCGACTGAAAAGATGTTGTCGACGGCGACGATGATGATGGTAATGATGATGATGGTGGCAAATATAACGATAAAATGATGTCAATGATGATGATATGACAACGAACAGTGAAATTGAGGACCAAAACGTCGCAATGACAGAATTCACGATGGCAAAGTTAATAAAGATCACGCACTATTAGAAAAATGTGATATATATGAAAAATCGAAAACTTTTAAATAGTGAGTTTTACACAATAAACATATTTTTAAACATTCATAACCGAAGAATAAAAGAATTGAAGGGGTGTACAGAAAAAAAATTTCACACGCTCATTGATTTTGTATATTATGTAAATACACAGAAAATGGCTGATATGAAGGTTTTTTTACCATAAAAAAAGACTTTATTATAAATACAGCGAAATACATAAACATTTGTTGATGATAAACGAATATCGTTTATAACAAATTCCGTATTTAAGAATAAAGACAAGTTCTTTGATGTCTGTTTGTCTATTAACGAAACTTATTTATCGTATATACACACACATATACCGAATGATTTATTTCGCCGTATTTTAGGAAGATTTATTTAAGGCAAATAAATCTTTTCTATAATGTACGTGATGAATTTTTATAGCTATAAAAGCTCAATCAATCTTTCGTTGAATAGAAAGATCATTGCATCATCGTCATCATTACATTACATTAATAATAGCTTTTAATTTCTCCAAAACGAGTAAAATAAAATTGATTTCATTATTAGTCCAAAACGTTTACAATAAAACTGTCATTTTTAAATCGAAACATAAATAAATAAAAAAAAACTCAAATTGAGTGAACCTTCATCACGAAGGATTTATATTCAGCATAGTAGTGTAACAACTTTCACATACATATGATGAGCATGATGTTATTTTATAAATTCTATTTTCATTAAAAAATACGAAAATATTTTTAAAAGTTTGGTTGATTGGTGACTGATGGTAACATCACACAGTAATATACACAATACAATATACATCAATTAAATTGAACTAATGATCAGTTTCGATATATATATATATATGAATCAGTCTTTCATTATCTGCTTCCTGAATCATTGAAATCAGTTAACCCATGCACTGACTAATCAGTGCGAAGACTTCTTTTTCTCGTGTCTTTAATAGCCGATATACTTTTAAGTTCATCGCGTTTGATTCATTCATTAAAACATGGCCGATATTCTCAATTATTCAAACCGATGCGAAAACAACAACCTTATTTTTAGTCATGGAATATTTAATAAATTTCATACCATTCGTTATACTCTTCGTTTTCTCCAAAATTTCTCAAAAATCGATATTTAATAATAATAATTATTTAATCATTTGTACTGACGTGCAAATTGAGCCGTTCAAAATTATCAAAATAAAAATGAATTAAAAAATAATTTATAAATTTTTTTGAAGAATAAAGTTACGAATGATACGACGAACGCAAACGAATCATGACGAATAGGCAAATCATTGAAAACATTATTCGTTAATTCGCTGAAATTGAAAAAAATTGGAAACCTTTTCAAAAAATGTCGTGGAAAATCGCCCAAGATTGAATGAAATACAATAGATTAATTGACGGGAATAAAACGAAAATCATAAAAATAATATTCGTTAAAGAATAATCATGAATGATAACAATCGACAAGACCAAAGCGTATAAATCTAAAGATATACGGAAAAGAAAAAAAAATCGCCAATGTACGACTATAAAATGGTGAAAATGAGACGAAGTACTCACGAAGTGACACGAGAGTTAAATGACGGAAATCAACAAAGATCGACAAAATGCGATGAACATGAATAAAAATTCATGCGAATGACAGAAAAATCGTCAACATGAATAAAAACTAATTAATATTAATTAATTTCTTCTTTTTTTTTTCTCACGATGTTACAAAATGAACTGTTTTTTGCAATATTTTTTAGGTAATATATTTTCAAATGACTATAATTAATCATGAAAAAAATAATCATGAATGATACCGATCAACGGTCAGAAACGAGTATCGACGAAAATCGACGAAAATCGACGAAAATCTTCAAACCTCTTCTATCGATAAAAGAATGATGAAGATTCACGAAGGGACACGAACGCATTAATTGACGTTATCAAAGATAAAATGCAGTTAAGTAATGAAAGTTGACAAAACTCTTGATTGGCAACAATTAACGATCGCAAACCATTATCGACAAAAATACATAATCTGAACTCACTTAGATTCACAAATGGTATCGAACTCTACCGAATATTGACAAAGACGTTCGTAATAAATGAATGAAAATCAAGACGGAAGAACCAGGTTCAACGAAATTTGATTAAATTTAAAAACGATCAATAATAAACTAGGAAAAAGAAATAGTAAAAACTACCGAATATTGACAAACATCGCCAACAGATGGTTAATGGCCAACATCAGTGAATACTGGTACACTTTTGATTCAAGATAAAGATAAAGTTGCAAAAAAGATGCAAACACTTGCGGAGGAAAGTCAAATTTTGTAAACTTCAATGATAATCTTTTGTATTGTTTTTTTTTTATTCATTCGAATGGGAAAAAAACTACTCTAGGTTTGGGCCCAATAGCAAAAATAGGCCCAAGCCGTACTCAACATGAATATTTCTCCAGCTCAAATTTTTTACGGTCCTGATCACGGTGGAACACGTGTTCCCAGTCAGCAAGAAGACCTCTCAAAGAAGTCGTAAAGGTATCAGAAAAATTTTCTGACTTGTTATGAAAGCTCGAAATGATATCAGAAATATATCATAAAGAGGTCAGATGACCCACTTAAAGATGTCATTTTGGTAATAGTGAAAAGTCCTCTTTAAGATCTCTTTATGATCACGACTCATCGAAGATCTCTAAAACGACTTCTTTCTGATCACAGTCTGATATCATATTAGCAATTCTTAAATATATCAGAATTAGGACCAGATTATGAGGACTTTCTGAAAGTTCTGCTATCTGGGTTGTAAGGCCGTAATGCGGGCCTTGAAAAACTTCTACTCGGTTAATGAAAATCCTAATTTTGTAAGGCCCAAAAAATTAATCACTTTTACCACATGTATATAATATCATATTTGTACATAACATTTCGAGTGGAATTCAAGTCTGCCATAAAAAATAGAGGCTTCACACGAAAATTTACGAGCTGGGTTCGTCATGGGCCCAAAAATTGAGTAGTCCATTCAAAGGAACGAAAAAAATTAGGAAAGTGAGACAAAATTTGACTTCGTTTAAAAAATAAAAAACCCTTGAGATGTTTCCATCTTTTTTTTTTATTCCCACCCTATATATATATTGGGCCCAATATATTTCGCACTCGATTCAACGGTTAACTTTCACATTTAGCATTGAATTAACGCGATATATATACATGAACGGCGATTTTCGCAATTACTCCGATAAATTCTTACTGTCACTTCTTTGTCCGTCACTTTCTCCGGCACCAGCGAACGTGGACAAGCCACCAACATTCGTCATAATTCGACTGCCGATAAAGGCCCAAAATCACTCGATGCACGAAGCTCCGACGAAGATCGCCTATTGTTTCGGAACGTTCACTCGCGTCGCAATCGCAATTTCTGCCACAAAACTGATCAGCATCCGCGGGCCAAGACTATATTCAAATTCCCGAATGTTGCGTTTGCATCTTTGGATAAAAGCGGAAATGCAAAAGTTACGAGAAAGCGAAGCGCATAGTACGCGACTCTTTCATTGACTGATCGGAAGTGGCGGCCGCTATATACACTCCTCCGGTTATTCGGTCGGCCTCACACTGTCTCGTCTCCCGGCATAAACATGTGACTGAGTCCGCCTTGTCTGCGGCTTCCTGTATACATCGGCCAGGTGAAACGTATGTTATTTCCTTTACGCGCAAGCGAACTAAACCCGGCTGCCTCCTTGCCGTGCCCCCGGGGAGGAGATAAATCGGCTTCTACTCTTTTCGCTTTTCTCTCTTTGTTCTCCCTCCTCTTAAGTTTATATATATATATATATGTATCCATACATATGCATACAGGTGCACCCGAGTGTGTGTGCGATCCAAACTAGGCTGAGCCCGGTTTTATCCGGCGGAAAATCGAAATCAAGATCTCGGCGAAAATTCGATTCTCTTATTTTGAGGCGAAAACAAAACGTCATTGTCTTCTATCGCGTTTTCGTGGTTAAACGGGATGAAATGACAAAATGAATGGTTCAATTGTATATATACCATTGTGCCGGTAAATGTTTACGCGGCTTATCAGCGGCTCTTGTCGTTCACCGCGTAATTGGACGCGGGAATATACGGACGGAACTTGGAAGTGCGGCATCACCCTCTGGAACGTGTTTCCGAATCCACCGTGTGATGGTTGTCTGAAGATGTATATTACGTTTTTCGTCGCTTTTATAAATGACTGATATGGCAAATCGTTCGTGTAGATCTTTTTGATCGGACCCGGCTGTTTGGATGGTCTATAGTTAGAATAGTCCAGTTCGAATGGTCCCACATTCGGTGATAAAAAAGAACATTTTATTATAGTTACAACGTAGACTGGTCTAGTTGTTGTACTTCGTTTTTGTAAATGCAATCAACGACGAATGGCGTTGGCTGTTATCGCATCGTGTTATCACTGTAATTACTATAGATATGAATAAAGGACTCGAACTCAAGCACATGCGAGCTCAATTCTTAAACGACTGCAGACCTTTTTTGCAGGCAATTTTTACAATAGAATATGTTGTCTATAATTTTTGGAATGAAAAGAAGCATTCGAATATTTACATTTTTTATACGAGATATGTTGGGGTCGACGACGATAAGCTGGATCTAAAATAAAAATTATCAATGATCGTCGAATAACTTTAAAAGTTAGAAAACATTTGATTTTGATGGATCGAAAATTGTTATGAATAAATATATAATATGTATAGGAACTTGTAAAAAACGCCACAAATGCACTAGGACAGTCACTAAAATACGTGGAATATATTGAAAATTATCTAAAATTACAGAAAATAATTAAAAAATTTGTAAATCATCCAAAACACTTTAGACAATTATACCAAATTTATGCTTGAAAAATTACCAAAAATCATGGTTATATTTGGAAAACGTAAAAAATATCGAATACATTATGACACAGTTTGAAAACATTATAAAACATCGTCAACCAGATGTAAGATCCTAGAAAAACCCTGATGTGTAATGTACAAAACAGCCAGAAAAACTTGTCGAAAATAGCAGTAAAAATTGAGGCGCTAAAAATAGTTACAATTGCGAAAAATACTTGCAAAACTATTAAAAAATAGTATATTACCTAACGAGGTTGTAAAAGTTTACTTTTACGAACGAGTTAGGTATCCTATTTTTCGTATTTTGGTGAGTAAAGATAATGCTTAAGAGGGTTCTAAAGTAGAACAGTTACCGACCGAGATTTTCAAGGATAAAAGTATAAATAAAATGTGATTGAAACGATTTTTGAAAATTTAGGCTCTGAAAGGGTGATTCTATATAACATATACAATCACTAAAAAAATTCCAGCAAAAACCATTCAAAATTAAATGAGAACTTTT
>JAPYZR010002533.1:0-16914 GCA_030522945.1 Trichopria nigra
GTTCTGAATGTCATCCGGAAGCTGCGCATCCCAGTCTAGTTGAAGAAGCCACAGCCTTTGGACCAAAATCTTCGCCTTGACTATCACAGGGCCTACCCATCCTAAGGGGTCGTAGAGTCGTGCGATAAGTGATAGCAGAGAGCGTTTGGTCAATTGCGCAGGTGCGATCAGGTGAATTTGAAATTGAAACCCATCGCTCACGGGATTCCAGTATACACCAAGAATCTTTAATCCAGTGTCGTTTTGAAACGGCTTTTCACATGCAAGTCCATGATTGGAAGGGTTAATATCGTTGAGAAGACCAAGCGAGTTACTAGCCCACTTCCGTAGGGACATGCGACCATGACCGAGCAATGCAACGAGCTCGTTGCGAATGCGACGAACGGTTTGGAGGTCGTTTGCACCGAACAAGCAGTCGTCAACGTACAGACCGTTCTGGAGGACGTGCGTGGCTTGGGGATATGCGGGTCCGTGATCTAAACCTATTTGTTTGAGAACGCGGAGCGCCAAGTATGGTGCGCAGGATACGCCAAAGGTCACCGTATTAAGCCGGTATGACGCAAATGAATGATGCAGTAGGTCTAATAAAAAAGCTGTTAATCTAGTTTTCGTATTATTCATATATTTTACAATTACGAAAAAAGCATTGTACATAATATGACCAATTTATACAATTATATCTGTTCATAAAACGCTCAAATTTGTGTTTTTGTTCCAATCTTTTAAATAAATTTCACAGAAGATATAATCGCGTTAGAAGAAATAATGACAATTTTCCACAATGTTCTTTAATGACAATAGTGTTGCGGTTCCATACGGATTACGGATTATATTAATGCAGATTTATAATGATACGTAGGCGCATTAACGTGTGTATTTGTGAGTGCCTGTGCCTGTGTGATTCATACGTGTGCGTGGTTCTTCATCCGTATACATATTAAGCTTCTTCGTCTTCGCCGTGATTTGGCTTGGCGTCCGAGTACGTAAATACGGAGTTGTCGTATGTCGTATATATGCATGTATGTATGTATATTATATACAGATCAATCTTCATTATATATATATATATATATATGTATATATATTATATGTATTTCGATAACATTGTTAACGAATAAGTTATTCGATTTGTTAAGCTAAATTCAACATTCATTCACGATTTTCACAGATGCGCCTCACTCGGATTCTCTGTGTTTTCTCTCTCTCTCTGCTTTCGTACAGCAACTTTTCGAAGACTACAAGAACACCCAACGCGGATCACAGTCTGTCTTAGCATTCGTCGATTCGATCAACATCTCTCGCCTAAACAAAAATAATCGCGCACACCTCTCGCTACACCGCAATCGGAATGAAAGACCGAATTGTTTTGGTCCGAGCTACAGAGGGCTACGTTCTTCGCTTCACCTTCATCTTTTAGCTAATCTCATCTATTAAAACGACTTGGAGACGCGAACTTTTTTTTTATATTTACACGCGAAAGAAAGCGAAACACATCACTTTATGAGTGAGCTTATATAGCCTTATACAATGCCTATATATATATAGGTCACGTCTGCTCGTCGACCGAATTAACTAAAGTTTGTGCAGAAATTTCACGATCCTTTAAGGAAGAACAATGCAGGCTTTACGCTTATATATATATACTCGAATTGCGATCAAATGATATGAAACTGACCTTGATTAAGGTACGATCGAAAATTTATATACTCTGAAACGTTTTTACGCCCGCGGAACGCAACGTCGTCGACTGCTGAAATATTCTTCCGAAAACATCTATAATATCTATAGATCATCGATTATTTATCGATATTATGTATACCACCGTGTTGATTGATCTCGCGCTAACTCTGCGCGACGGTTAAATCGCCGCTCGTATACAAAAGAAAATCGTCGATAAGGTATATACTCTTAAAAAAGACAACCACTGCCGCGAGTGTATACGCAATATATAGTACCCGTCATAATAAATATTACATGTGTTAATAAATCCGACAATAAAAGTCGTAGAAAATGAAACTTGATTTCGACTTTGGTATCGCGTCGACTCACAACGGATCGCAATGCCGCGTTGAAACGTCTTACGCGTATGGCAGTTTTCGCTCCGATAAACAAAAGTATATATATGTAAATTGGAAGAGAAATGTCCGTGCCAACTGCAAAAACGACAGTATAATAGGCGCACAACTTGCGCCGACTTTGAATCAACTGCTACGTATATATATGTATACGTATATATACGTAAGCGCAATACATCCGATAAGACTCGATTTGCTTCGGGTCTCTCTGAAAACGGCACCTCTGAGTTCTCCGCCTTTATTTGCGGCACGATCAATATCATTTGCAGGTCTTTTGGCTCAACAACAACGTATATTTTCCTAAAATTGCACCCAGAATTGCTCTAAAGATGCTGACGCAATTTTACATTAAGAAATAACGTCCTTTGCAATTAATGATAAAACATGGTTTTCATTTTCTGAAAAGCATATATCGAAAGCATCGTACAAAAAGTAAAAAAAAAAGAATTATTATATATATATATAAATTCATACGACTCGTAATGGATGTCTGAAAAAAACGTTTCACCGATTATTAGGACAACCATACTATAGTTGACACAACCATGCTTCTGGTTGACATTGTTCTGGTTTGATGCAGCCACGGTATTGTTGGCTCCAACAAAATACTTATTTGTACAAAGTTCATTGTTTGCTGAACTTTTAACAGCGCGCTCACTGAACATTCATCCCGCAACTGTTTGAATTGTCCGGCATTTCTAATTTTTTTTAAAGACAGCGCTTGACGGTACATACGGTTTCTCTGTCACGATCAATAGTACATAAAACAACGCTCTTAACTAGCTTGAGACTGAATCACAGGTGCGCATCGGTGTAACGCCGATGCTGGTCGGGACTTCCGGTTACTATTTGGTGCATTGTTGGCAGGTGGTTGATGATGTATTTGTTGCTGATTTAATTGCTGGATGATCGCCGAATCGCGTTTCGGGATTTCCGGCGGAGCTTGCAGTACTTCCATGTATTCGCGAATCAGATGGGCTATTTGGAAGGCCTGGGCAGAAATTATTTTTTGGTGAATTAATCCCTAATCCAATTTAATCCTGTTTTTTTTTTTTTTTTCTTTTAACGTGCATAGAGGTCTACTGTTGTGCGCGAATTCGCAGCGCTTACTTACACTTACCTGCGACGTCGTTAGAATCACTTTGCTCTGCTTCTTGTCCGTGCCGGTTATGATCATCAGGCAATTCAGGGCAGGACTGTAACTTAGTATGCTCGCGTAGTCGTAGGTGCAGAGGGCGTTCCTCGAGCGATGCTCCAAAAGGTGCAAACCATTTTGGTCGACGGCGAGCCAAAGAATTCTCGGCCAGTTGGACGTGAACGACTGCATCACGTCGAAGATGGTCGCTTTGTGCAGCGGCCACGATTGTATAAGATTCAAAAAGGCTTTCTTAGCCTCGGCTGGTGACATTCCCCGCAAGGACTGATGATGTTGCACGACACCGTCGATGCATACATTCGGCACCATTCTAGAAGGTAAACAATGGCTGGCGATCCCTCGGTATTCGTGATCCACGACAACGTCGCCACAGTCACCGAGCTCCAGTTGTGCTTGTAAAGCGGTTAGCATCATCTGTTCAGTAAAAGAGTTAATAAATTTTTAGTTCCCGAATTCAATTTCTTGATTTCAAATAAAAAAGTCCTGTGCTAAAATGTAATCTAACGTAGACTACCTGATTGCTGATCAACTTCCTGAATCCATTTATGCGGACATTCAAAGCTTAATTAGTAATTTACAAAGTCCTTACCGCTTCCTTTTCAGTAATAGGGAATCGATCCGCCCGCAAGTCGTGGAGAACTTGATGATAGAGTAATTCTTTTTCGACTGGATCATCGAAATTCATATACTGATCTAAAAATAGGTGCTTCTTAAATAGGAACAAGTGATGTGCGTGTTTTCTTTGCTGCTGCCCTTGTTGCGAAGCACTAGCGGCTCTGTATCGCTCCCATTTGGACATGACTTCGGCAATCTTCTCTTCGGGTACTAACGATCGCTCCGATGAACCGAGTACTTCGTAAATTGCATAACCTGCAAAGAATTATGAATTGTGATTTTACTAAAGAAAGTATTTGTATATATATATATATATATAACAGGCAGTTTTTTAGCATTAGGTTGACGGGCGAGATTGTTTTTTTTTTTCTTTTTTTTTTGGAATCGATATATTTTGGTTGCGAATAGAATTGGGAATATCAACCCACTCTAATCCTTTTTTTAAATCAATTATTTGTATATTCAAATGCACTCGTGCATTATAATGGATTGAAAATGTTTAAAAAACGAATTCAATTTTTAGGCATTTCTAGTTTTTTCAATCAATTTTTGATTGCTGGAATTTATGTCTTGCGACATTTATATTTACTACATTAATCTACCCAATGTAACTGTTAAAATGAATACTCACCCATGGCATTTTCTCCGAGCCCTATTTTAGCCTTTATGAGCTCCATAACGTTCCTCGCAGTGGCTGATGGATGGAACTCGACGGCATGATACTGACCGTCCATAAAATGGAACCTCGCATAAATCGGCCTCCTATTAATCGTACACATGATCTCTTCCCTACTCGGCGGCCATTGCCTCCTCCTAGTCCCTTGTGTTTTATTGAAACACTTCTCCGCGAATCTCGCGTATTTACCTTCTTCCGTAACGTAGTCGCTCGCGCAGCGCTTCAAGTGGGCGATTAAATACTTCCTGACGATTTTTTGGGGTGGCAGAATAACCGAACAAGCCAACGAAAGCAAGGCCCAGTGCCTCAGGTTCACTCGACTATTCGGGTCTGGATGATCCGTCGTTTGTTTGATTAACTGCAAATACAATTCTCCCAGTAAGATTTCTTTGCGCATGCAGCGCTCCATCACCGTTTGAATCAAGTTTACGTGCTCGTCCTCCACTCGTCGTATCGTTTCTCCATTCTGCCCGAGTCCGGCGTAGGTCAAAATCAATTGAAAAACGCTTAGAGCGATTTGTTCCTCTCCGTCTGGTAACTTTGTCAAACTCTGCGTGATCGTTTGTCTGCTGAAAGCCCAATATCCATAATGGAATCCCTTGTACGTTTCTCCGTGGTCCGTGGAACTTCCGTGTTCCTGGCGCAGCTTCTCGATTCTGTGTTTCGATAATCTTCGAAGTGTGTTCCTTAGGAATCCGCCGCCTGTATCTTGCGGCTTTCTCAGTGCCTCGGAATCGACCAAAGTCCGACGACAATTGACCAAGTTATGATAAAGTCTGACCCGATCTTCGTTTGTCATGCCCTTCAGTTTCTTCGCCGGTGCTTCGTTCTCCGTGATCCAACCAGCCAGGGCGGGGCAATAACTGACAATCAAGCTGCCGATCTCATTCTTTTGCGTCGTTTCGAACACAAAACATTTGTGCGAGCTATCGGGATTATGTCTCAATAGGGAGATTGTGATGAACGAGTCACTCGGGTCCAGCATTATACTCTCGACGTCATGGTACCGATATTCGGATAAGACGAATTTGTCGTCAGGCTTTATTAGCATCAGGCCATCGCAGTTAATGCCCAGTATTAACTGGTTGCCGTACGACCAGTAACCGCGATACGTGACGTTGAACATGGTCGTGCCGTAGAGCGGGTACTGCATCACACATGACAGGTAAAGAACTTTGGCGGTAAGTTCCGATCTACCTGCGCCATATTGCCTGTGTGCCTGCGAGATTATGGGAACCCAAACGTCATCCCCGCGTGCCCTACTTATTCTATACGGTAGGAAGGTTTCGACCTCACTGTAATAGTCAAGACGGTCGTTGTCTTTCGGGTCGCCGAGCATGACTTGTGCTTGCAATCCGGCCAATTGCAGCGCTACCTTCTCGGATACCGGGAAATCGTCGCACTGAAATAGAAGCGTATTGGTTTATTGTCGTTAAATCTTTAAATAAGAGTTGAGTATGACTTTCAAATTGTTACGCTATTTTTAAAAGTAAATAATTGCAATTACCTTGACGACATTATAAACTGCTTGAGCGTAGAGCATGTTTACTTCCACAGGGTCTTGAGAAAGTTCACGGGTATTGCGGAAGAGCCTTCGCTTAAAAATGAAACGATTATCCCCGCTTCCGAGAGTCGCATTGTTCCCACGACGTAATGTCGAAAACGACGACTGCGATGTGTTCAACTTGCACTGTTTCCTGGAACGCCATGACATGCAGTCGTTAAAGCGAATAATCAGATGATGAACATTTGTAGACTTAAAAAGGTTTTTTATTCAGAAGTATTTTTGGTGGTACTCTTAACTCGATTAAATTGATTAAGTAACTTTTATGTGATTTTTTTTTGTAATTCAATCATGTTGTTATCACTTACATTTCCCAAGCAGCGATGACATCGTACAGATAGTCGTGGGCCCTAACGTGCTCTTCGACGTCGGGTCTGCTCTGGTAAATGGCCCATCCTTCCAGTGACCTCAGGCCCAACTTTTCCGCCAACTTGGCTGCAGCGTCCGCCGCCGTGTCCGTCGGATGTACGTCAATGGCCTTCGTACGGCCGTCCAAGAAGAAAAACCTGCAAACTATCGTTCCCAACCTTCGCATAGCCGCGATTTCCACCGTCGATGGCGGATATTGACGACAAGAAACCTTCATGTTCTTGCAATTGTCGACGCACCACTGGACGTACTGACGGAGTTTCCCTTCGAGAGCGAGATTTTTCTTCAAGTAAGCGACAAAGTATTTATAGAGTAACTTGCTCGGCTGGAAAGCAACGATGGCCAAGCAGAGTAAGAGCCAGACACGTTCGGCCCATTCGGGATTGGGATTGTTCGTCGATTGACGCATACACTGAACGAGGATCTCATCTCGAAGTTCCTCTCGCTCGATTCCATACCCGATTATGGTCTGAATTGCCCCTATTTCTTGATCTAACTTCATCTCGCCTCTGAGGTATTTGCACAAATCCTGAAATAAGGTATTTTATTGTCATATTCTGCATCATTCTAAGATGCGATTTTAATGTCGGAATAATTGAACGATCGAAAATCAATGATACTTACCCTGAACACCGTGCACGCGACATTAACGTTGTCTGGATCGTACATATGAATATGTGAATTGGGAATCGTCGAACCCTTGTAATACGTGACCATTTCATACTTCGGTACATACTCCATGCTCTTCCCTCGGGATTTCCTGGTAAGCGTTGCCATAATCGTGCCCTCTGGCGATCGTTCATGGCTATTGAAGTAATTCTGAGCAAACTCCACGATGTCGTGATATGTTTCGCCTTCTGGTACGTCTTTCTTGTCCTCCAATTCCTGAAGCTTCTTTTCCACTCTGTATTTTCGTCTCTGCTCCCTCTCCACCGGATTCTGTTGCTGCTGCATGTTCAGATGCTGGTTAGGAACCTGCTGATGATTTGGCGGCTCGTGGCCATTTTGCTGCGACTTCTGGTGATTGTGAATCACTTGAGGCTGAGTGGGAGTCTTCATTTCTGGTCGCGGACTCGTAGCCCTAGAGTCTTTAACGATCTTGGAAGAAGGTGTCGAAGAGGGTACATCTCCATTCAACAGCTGCTGTCCAACAGTGCCATTGACTATCGGTGCGGGAATGCCATTTTCCTCCCTTGGTAAAACTGATTCGTAAATTGGTTCTTTGCCGTGGCCCCTCTTCTTTTCCGGGCCATTTGCGAAAGCTGGCGGAGGGGGTGGCGGTGGTGGTGGAGGTTCCGTCGGTTCTGGAAGCGTCGGTTGTTTCAATTTACCATTCATGGTTGCTTCGTTCAATATGTCTACTTTTGCATCCTGTTTCGCCTTCATTTCCAATTCTTGCTGGATCACGTTCTCCAACTCGAAGTCCAGGTTTTCAACCAATGCATCCATCTTCTCACCAATTTCATCTATGATTTGGTTGCTTTTCGACGACTGGACATCTGATAGAAACGAGAATAGATTGTCCAAGTCTACGGAATGCAGCTCCGTCGTAGCCATTTTCGAATTCAACTGCTCCGCCATCTGTGACAACGCCGCGATCTCTTCTTCCGCTCTTCTGCAAAAAATTTTCGTTTATTATTCATACGAGAGTAACGCTAGAGATGTTGCTTCTACTTTTTACCTATCTAAAGATAACTTAGCACTGAGTTATTGAATTTAATACTTTTAATCATTGGTATTTTCAGACTTTCCTCAGAGAAAAAAATTTAGTTTGCTGTGAATAAGGACTGAACCGAAAAGATACTGAACACTTTCTACTTTAAGTGTCCGCGGTGTTCAAGCACTTGCCAAGAAGTAGTCCAAAAGGGGATCTTCGAACCCAAAATTGGAAAAATAACTAGACAAAAATTCATTAATGTCAATTCGATATTTGGGCAAAAAATGTAGAAGGGATACAACCGAAAATTTGAAAGTGTTGAATTTCTTTTCGGTTCAGTCCTTGGTTCAAGACCTAATATTTTGTTACAAACTTGCTCGTCTCTGTTCAAACAAACAACAATGTAACTCAGTATTAAGTGAGGTAATTCTGAATATAAATATGATACAATATTTATGCTACAATAAATGTAGTGCAAAAAACTACTACTACAAAATAATGCAATTTTACAGCGTTTAGTCCATTCATTATCTGCAGCATACATTTTAATATACTCAAGTACAATTTCTTGCATGTTTTGAATGTGTTGCCTATTATAGTCACAATTTATTCATGTTATATCGGATTTGCCCCACCCTTAAATACATTTATTATTTGAACAAAAAAGTTGAATTTGAACCGCACCTCACGGATTTCGTTATTCCCAAACATTTGAATGTAAAATCTCATATTAAAAATGATTTTCGATATAAAATATAATTCAACTGATGAGGTGCCTTCGAGAAATTGTTTAATTATAGCTAATTCAAATCTAGTATTAATTCTAGCGAGTACTTAGTGCCATAACCTTAGGTAAACAGTTTTAATGAAGCCTATATGTACTTCCTACAAATGCATAAGATTACCGTGCAAAGCGCAAGATCCAGAACGTCTATTACACTCAGGTAATTTCAACTTACCCTGGTTCCATGCCAACAATACCGTTGTACTGTGCGCTATAAGATACAAAATTTAACGTTCGTTAAGTCTGTTTGTTTCTAGGATTTCCCTCTTCCTCGTCGTACTCTCGTTTTCATTATAGGTAGTTTTCGAAATAAAAATTTAAGCAGGTCGTGAAATGATGCATTTTTAACGATAACAGATTAAATGTTATTACCCTGCAAACATTTTTCAAGGTGACAGTCACATAACATTTATATAATTGTTACGTAAATGTTACATAATCGTTACATAATTATGATTGCGGGGTATTGTCGATGGAGAATTTCATTAATAACAATTACGTTACTACATCGCAATGAATGTATAATATGTAGATGATATATCCTCAATGTTATATCTTTGAAACGTGATTCTTCCCTTTCTAGATATAGTGACAGTAACCATGTTCCATAAAAAAAAATTTAAAAATACGGTTTTTTGTCTGCCGCAACATTTCTCCATCGTTAAAAAAGACCCGAATGTTTCGTCAGAGTTCAAATAAAAAAAAAAAATTAATGTAAAATATCTGCAAAGTAAGCAAACAAAAAAAAATCAGTAGAGAAGCACGTAGGTTACATCTACAGTTCGCTCTTTACCTTTGACTCTCTTCTAGTGCCTTCTTGTTCTCCATAAGCCTCCGTTCCTCTTCTAGCCGCTCTCTCTTCCTCATTTCCTCGTCGACTCGTCTCATTTCACGAAGGGCGGCGGCGACCTCTCTGGCAAAAACGCCACGCAAATGCGACTGTATCACGATTGCCGCTCGTCGCTTCCTGATGAACATTATTCTCAGTTTCCAGGCCCGATACGCGCGCTGTACTTTTACCGCCGCTTCCATCACTCGCTTATACTCTAGAACGGAAATGAAAGTAAATTCAGCGAAACGATTCGTTTATTTCAAGATGCGATCGATATACTGCTCCATACTGGCAGGTATAAATGAAAGCATAATGCATATTATAATATTAATAAAAATCATTTTAAAATGTCAGCTGCTTCATGTCCGTGTATGAATTGACCATTTATCTTAATGATTCTACTATTTTTTGTTTCTCCTAGGGAATTGTCGATCCCTTTTAGTATAAGGAAAGAGACATTATGGAGATTCGAATCTTCAAAATCAATGATCAAAATCCAGCATTATTCATAAAACAGGCCGACAAGATTTGATTGACCTTTAGAACCAAGAATCAAACTGTACTATATTGTTCGAAGTTTTCTGACAGGTTGAATTCGAATCGAGATAGATCTAGAATACAGAGACGGAAACAGAATCAAATCATAATAAATCGCCAAGTACGTACCCTTCCGAACGACATATCCTCGCCAACTCTTCTGAATCATTATGGCGTTGGACGTAACCAATTGATTCCTGGCATCTTCCAACGGTTCATGCACGTACTTTCGCAAAAAGACCTTAGTCTTGCCCATCTGCCACTCCGTCATTGGTACATTTCTATTTCTTATGATACACTTGGCCGCCTCCTTGGCATCCTTGGGCAACGAGTATCGATTTTTCTCGAGGCACCGATATTTAGTGACGAATTCCTCAAAACCCATGTGTACTGGATAACCCTCTTTGCGGATCCTAATGATGTCCAACATTCCGAGGTATTTGAGCTGATCGAGGACCAACTTTTCGTCATAATGGTTCGCTTGTTTTTCCATGTTTGGTTTAATGCACCGCGCATACCAGGGTGTCGTCGCCTGCAATACGTCGACCAGTGCCTGCAACTGATGCCTGAATGAGTCGCAAAGCGTCGGTTTACCCTTCGACGTGCCTCGAGACAGCGTCGTCGAATTGCCCGAGGCTCGTGCTACCGTGCACCCAAGGAGATCCTGATACGCCGAAATCTCTTGGACGAACTCATTTGTGCTCCGTGACATAAAGTCGAAGAAGACGTCCTGTTGGACATCGCGATTCTTATCGACAAAACCAGCGACGGTGTAGGTCACCCCACCGGCGTAATGCCTCAGGCCGAATTCCTTCTCCCAGTTGCGCCGGTCGTCACCCTTTACGTAACACGGGTGATTTTCGAATTCCGCGTGGAGGTTCGTCAGATAGGCGAGGTCGGAACCTTTCGGCATGTGGCACTGCTCCGTCAGTAGTTTAAGGACGCATCGTGGTGGCTTTTCGATCAATTCCAGGCACATGGTATTGTCGGTGAAGGTTATGTGCGAATACTGAATTTCTTCTTGTCGATACTGAAAAAGTAATGCAATATCGATTAAGATTATGATGAGTCAATCATGGATAAGTTAATCAAATTTATAAGATTCGCTAAATTTTGCTCTTACCAATTCTTGTTCCAATGCGAAGACATAATGGTTGAAGAACTTGTGAAGCTTCTCATTTGTATAATTGATGCAAAGCTGTTCGAAGCTATTGACGGCAAAGTTTTCAAACCCGAAAATGTCAAGGACTCCTAAAAACCTAGATATGTCTTGGCCGGGATTTGTGCAATTGTTGATATGATTGATGAGCCAGGCAAAGGTCCTTGAATACAAGGCCTTCGCCATCGCGTGACCATTTTCCCTAGCCTCTTGCACCTTCAGCGGGATTTCGGTGATGTTCCCTCTGACGTTGATTTGCCTCTCTAGGACGATCCTCGTCAAGTCGTCGACCTGTAGTCCTAATAGTGGCGCCACCGTGCCCACGATCTCCGAATCCTCTTTCTTCAATACGCAGCGCTCACCATCGACGTCTTCAAAGCTCAGGTTTCCAATCCACAAGATTGCCGACAGGACGCGGAAGATACCTTCACACATCTCTGGCGGTACCTGCAGCACGTTGAACGCCAGACGAAGAGCGTCGAATTTCTTCAGTTCGGAAATTCCATCGAGCTTTACGCAACCGTTTTGCGTGAGGTACCTGTAGTGATTAGCGGGCTTGAGTTTGAACTGTTCGGCGAACTCTTTGTCGCGGGTACCAGCTTCTACGAGCTGATAAAAGACGTGGTAGTTGCGTTCGCCGGCACTTTGAAAGGTTATGCGACTTTGCTCCAGAAGATAGTCCTGGATGATACAACCCTTTATCATCCACTTATTATCGAAGCATACTTGCATAAACTTTCCGAAGCGGGAGCTGTTATCGTTCCTCACCGTCTTCGCATTACCTGTTTTGGAAAATAGAAAGATTAATTATGAATGATTTTATTTCGTAAAAATATAATAATCCTAAAAGAATTGTAGTATCGAAGATGTCAATACATCAGAAGTATTTTTCTTCTCTCTATAAATTTAGAACGACTAAGTTAAGTCGCGAGGAAACTTTCTGAAACTTGGAAACCAGATATCGCAATGCCTTTAATTGTTAAGAAGCTTTCAACTCATCACGAAAGTCCACTCAATTTACGAAAGTGTAAATTGTTGCTAGAAGCTACAACTTTATTGCGCGAGGAATAACAGTGACCCATTCACTTTTTGACATATCGGGATAGTGATGATTCATTTTGACGTCATTGTAAATCACTATTAAGTTATTATTTATCAAATTCGCCATAGTTTGCTAAACAATTCTGTTTCAAGATGAAAATCGTTTCTTACCGAAAGCTTCCAAAATCGTATTGGCTTCGAGAATTTGCTGCTCAACCCATGTATCAACGTTACTTGTGACCGAACACAGGTATTGCAGGATAAACTTCGTTGTCTCGGTTTTTCCGGCTCCGCTTTCACCCGAAATCACGCAGGATTGGTTGCCCTCCGTGTCCTGCAACGAGCGATACGCAGCTTCCGCCAAGGCGAAAACATGCGGCTCCATAGATCCCATTTTCTGTCCATGATAACGATGAACGTGTTCCTTTAAAGAAAAGAAAAAAGCATTGTTAAATACATATGTTAAGATACTTTTTGTCATCATGATATTCTGAATAAACTGCGGATTAATATAAATGCAGTCGTGAATTTTGCATACATGAATTACAAACATTATATATTTATAGAGACCTATAAATTTTATGTAATTCAAATCCAGCATTGCAAATTCTAAACTGATCAGGATGAAAGATGATGAATCGAACTATTTGTAATGACATATAATGGTGTCATTAGCAATAGTATAGTTAATAATCGCGCACACTGAAGAAAATATTTAATTTTAACTAAAGTTTAGTTGCCCAATGGGAACAACATATTTAGTCATTTATATTATCATCTGATCAAGTATAAATTGGAATAACTAAATTTTAGTCAATTGAACTAAATGTAGCTATACATATATGACTTAATTGTTAATTCCCACTAGAAAAACTAATATTATTTGTATATTATAGTTCAAATTGTCAAATATTTTTTTTAGTATTGAAATATTGAGAAGTACCTCTATGCTAAGAGCATTTAAAAAATCAACTGCTATGAGAACTCATGATAGTATATACAAAATTATTTCATATATTCTACGCATCAACAATGAAAAACCATGTTTTTTTTTCGAGTATGCATGAGTATATACATTATGACAGTATATCATTTCATTAACATTACTTTCCATTTCTACATGAAAATAATAACCTGATTCTTCTTTATGTTGATGCAGAATCAAGTTATCAAATTTTTGTTTTCTATATAATAACGTGCAAGTTTCGTTTGTCCAGTTGTGCCAACTAACAGTCAATATTTTTCCGCTATTTGTGGACTTTAGCAATTATATTATTTACGAAAGATATTTCAAGACCTATTTCAATATATTCTTTGAGTGGGATTCTAATCTTATCTAATCTAATCTAACAATAACAGCGCGGGCTTCGCCCCTGAGATATTCGAATATCCGCTCCATCAGTATGGTTTGCCCTCTGGATTTCTGACTCACTTAAAAACATTGGATGCATGTACGCCTTTGATCGTGAAAGCTGAGTGCTTATATTTGCTTTTCATGCATATTTCATGTAAATGTAGCCCACGAATGTTTTGTGCCTTAAACAAGGTACTATATGAAATATTTTTGTCTATAGTTTGACGTTGTATGGAATCCAATATATTAAATAAAAAATTGAAGATGATTTACATTTAGACGTATCTTGTCCTTTTCCATTCTGGTCAATTGCTCATTATTATAAGAGAACAAAAAGTGAATATTAGTTTGTGGGTAGATTCATATAATGAACCTAGATTAGTACGTACAAGTAACAGTCACTGTCTATTGCAAGCTTCTTCAGGTCTAAAACAATGTCTCAATGAAGATAGTAAGAATAACTTATCATCAAAGTTCATATTTTTGACCAACGCGCGGATGAAAGTGAAAACGAAATCGATCTAATCAATACGTATACGTCCAATCAATAGTTCAATTTGGAAACGCGCATATCCCCATTTACACAATTATGAAATATATAATATTCGATATTCACAGCAACGAGGGACGTAATATTATGGACGAGAACAATAAAGCAGAACCCGATTTAGCGGGTGATTCGATGTAAAGCTCGCAACGGCGCTCTTAATCGGAGAACGTATAGTGATCGTCGATCGAGTCCCAAGTGGACAAGGGTGTATGAAGAGAGTGCTTTCGAGCAGATTAATTGCAGTGTCATCCCACCGGCGCTGATGACTGCCAGGTACGACCGAATTTCATCGCCTTTCATTCTCAACAGCGGCGGCGGATACTCGGGCTTCTCGCGACTCTCCCGGGATATCATCCTCGCATATACATATATAGGTGGGGTCGAGGAATAAGTAGTGCAACCCAGTTTGATGTCAGGACTCCCCCTTGCCTCGTATACGCCCGTGGAACCTCGAGAAACACCCTGCTCCACCCTCGGCTCACTCCAGCGAGAACGTTTTTATATAGAGACTAGTCTCATGACTCCACGGCACTCCTCCTCTTTTCTTTCATTCCGCTCCAATTTCTTGCACACTTTTAATTTGAACCGTTGAGAATCATTGTTTTTTCATATTGTCTCTTTTCAAATTCAGTTTTTTTTTTTTTTTTTTTAATTATGGTACGATTGAGTAGTTATTTTTATGGCCTTAAAAATCGCAGATTGGACCTCTAGTATAGATTTCAGGAATTAACAAAGCACAAATCAGGCGATGATGCTGTTAAATAAGTCTCTTTCAAAATTTTTCAATAACATTAAAGATAGTAGAGTACAATTATATAGAAGAAATTAATTCTTTTTACAAAATTCCATGCAAAGAATGCGACAGAATTTACACTGGACAGAGTAAACGGGATTTATGGCCGAAATTTGATTGGATGTAGGGAATGACATGAGTCTCATAAAACAACAGTTAGTTGACAGTATATAGTTTAAACAAATATGGAATGCTAAGTTGTTTTATTGTTTACGACATATTTTAGATTTGCGGAGATTAAAATGGATGCCTGGAAAAGAAAGACGAAAAACTTGAATCTGATTCGAACACATTTCGAATTTAATGTATTTATGAAAATTATAGATTTATTAGGAAGTGATATGATCTTTCTAGAATCTACTTCAATTTAGAAGGATTTTTTTCTGCCATTTGTTAGATCTGATTCCAACGTGATCATAATTTAATTAGATAAAAATTCATTTATACATATAGCCAATCGTAGATTTTAATACGATCCAAATCGTAGATTTCATTGAGGTATGCACAACTGTAAATTCAGATGTATCTCCATGAAATTGATTATACTAAGTCGTATTTAGATTACCTTCAGATATTGTTACATGTTTTGATTTTTTTTATGCAAAATGCTTTTTAATTTCTTCCATTAATAAAAACTAAAAACCATAACTTTTCCCGCCGTTATTACGCATTTGTACGATTGTTAATAAATATTTACGTCAAATTTACAAATGAATTTTAGCAACCAAAAAACAATCATTTTGTTTAAATAGTAGTCCTATCGGCTATACAATTTACATTTCCATTTATGTTTGCGTCATTTAGATCAAAGTGCTAAAATGTAAATAACGGCAAGTTACTCGATTTACACTAAGCGCGAATTGCACTTATTTAAAGTTTAACATCGTTTCAATTTTTTAGCTTTTTTAAATAACAAGTTTGTCATCAGAATATGACGATAAGAGCAAGTACGGTCTAACAAAGAAGAGACTGAAGCACTTAAAACTTTTTTTTTCACGACAAGAAGTAAAATTGCGGCGGGTATAGTCGTCGGGTATATGCTTCTTTAGAAGTTTGCAGGGAAATTCGAAGATGAAAAACTACATAAAACCACGTTTTGTCAATTTTTCATTGTATTCTTTGTTAATTACCTTTATTAAACGAATTCATTAGTTTAAAAAATACCTTTAAAAAATTTAATCACATTCTACTCATATCAACAGTTTTAAGAGGATGCTAAAGCGATCCTGGAAAACACATTCGGGTTTTCCGAGATTCCTGTCTTACCGACAATTTTGTCAAAATAACAGATGAATCACCGAAAATTTTATGCTTTTTTGTTTTTTACGTCACACACACAACTAGAGGATACATTCGTGTCCTGTCAAACCGAAATTTATTCACGCGGATTCTTCGCTGATGGGGCATCTTTTTAATTTTGGCAAGTTAAACCGAAATTTATTCACGCGGATTCTTCGCTGATGGGGCATCTTTTTAATTTTGGCAAGTTGAGGGATTCCTCGACATCGTAAAATAACTTTAAAATAAATTTGATATGCGATAATTGCCGGAAACTCTGTATATTCTGCACGAAGCAAATCCGTCCGCCTGAATGCCGCGCCAATCTCACGTATCGGAAAATCGCGGAACTATAATTTTGTCAATTTACGTTATCATTAAACATTTTTTATCGAATTTCACGACCAACTTTATTTTAAAGTTTTTTCGTGCATTTTTTATGCATGTACGCAAAATTTCAGCGAAATCGGTTCA
>JAPYZR010002534.1:6510-25005 GCA_030522945.1 Trichopria nigra
TTGGCCGCCATTTTGACCCCCTTCTACATCGAACCAGCTGTTTAATTTTAGTTCATTGAATTCTACGGAATTTTCCCGATTTTTTCCATATCTTACTTCTCAGATAGCAAGTTTGGCACGTAAACGCTATTTTTCGACAAAATGCCTGGACTATAATCAGTGATTTAAGTGGCTGATGCAGAACTTTTAAATCACGTAAAAGTTTATATTGTTTAAAAATAAAGTGACGATGAAACTGTTATGTATGCTGAGGTAGATAGATGGAGAGGGAGAGAGGACGAAATGTGTATTTTAGTGATTAATTTATCGGACTGTATTGCACTGATTATTTCAGTGAAATTTAAATTTAACTTATGAATGAGTAACAGAATGAGTAGTTTACTGATTCAATCAGCGACTATTCGCTGATAATCAGTGGTTTTCAGTGATTCATATTTAGAGAGTATATTTTGATATATTGATGAATTAAAAAAGACCCGAGAAAACAACATTGAACAAATTTCCGTACGGATTCGAAGATATTCAAAACGATATAAATAAATTGAAATATAATTAAAGAAATACGCATTGTTAACTGTAATAAGATGAGTATCATTTAAATGTACATCCGCAAGAGTTCCGTATTTATATATCAACATTTGAAAATCTTAATTGCAGCTTTACAAATATATATGGACAAACTTTCGATAACGCGTTGTTAATATTTCAAACCGTCTCGCTTCCTTTACTGTGGCTAATTTGTCAAAGAAAAATAGTCATTCAGCTGGTGCGCAGTTCTAACCCCCACACAAGTTCGCCTAGAGAGTTCAGTCCTTCGGGCAATAGTTATCATTATTAGGATTCTTGGCTTCGCTCAAGGTTTATTGCACTTCTCAGCGCGGAACTGCTTTAAATCTCTCCGCAATCCAACTCTGCACAACGACTTTGCTATTATCACACAGTATATTCCGCGGAATTATGCCTGAAAATTGTCGACAAATTAATATGTGCTCGCGTTAAATTGATAAATTATTTATTGATCGAAATTTATGAGCTAAGTTCTTTGACATACATATGTTTGAAAAAGTAGGTCAAACGACTCATTGCATGTATTTCATTCATCCTTTAGAAAATACAATAAAGTTGAATACTGGATTCGTGCCGAAGAAAATGATTTTTTCCTCGACCGAAATGTTTACAATTATAATTAACCAATAGTACAGGCGAATGCAGTTGATTAAAAGCTCGCAAGAAAAGACACGTTTCGCCCGACGATACCTATATATGTATGTGCAACTTGGTCCACGACTGCTTCAAGGTGTCCGAAGATGACCGCAAGAAATGACAGTAATGAACATCGGCAAAAACGTCGCGGACCGCAAGCTCGGACTTTCAAATAAGCTCGATGCACTACTGGGTGCTTCTATAGGGTCACGACGAGGATGGGAATGCAGGGTCAGAATGCAGATGCGCTCGAGAGTCGTTTTCGCGAAAGAGTAGCGACCATCTCGCGGGATAACATCTGGGTCACCGGAAGTAGCTGGGCTTTTCACCCTCGCGGCGTGTATTTTGTTATATACCTCGCTGCGGAATTGTTGTTGCCCAAGTTTTCCCAGTAAAGTTATTCTACCTACGTATGTTACGTCCATCCCTCATTTTACATCCCTCTTATATTCCTCGCAATTCCTGCCGTTTCATGAAGGCGAAAACTTTTTGCGTGCTCTAAACTGATGAACACGGCCAGTAGGAGGGGGTGGCTTTAAAAAAATTTTTCCATCTCGTATTAAGGCCAAGCCGCAGGCGACAGACCGCGTTGACTCGTGCGCGTTGCTTGAATTGCCGGCCAAGTTTTCTCTCTTTCTCTCTCTTTCTGCCTTTGTGTGACTTGCACGTTTAGCATTTTTTATTGCTTTATTACAACTCGAAGATATTCATCGTGTTTCGAAACCAATCCGGGGAAGCTGGTCTAGAGCGCAAAAAATGGGCATATTTTATGAATTTATTTTGACTCAACAAAGGAATCAATCGAAAATCTGTGAAATAGGTTTAATAACGATATTTCGAATGTAGTGTCAAAATTTCGTAAGAATCGGTGAAGATTTGTTCGAGTTATGTCTTCGCGGCCAGTTTAAAAAAAGTGATTTCGAGAAAAACGCGTTTAAAGTTGTAAATTTAGAAATTTTTGCCGGCATCCATCTTTTGGTATGTTATTTCTAAGATCCTAAAGCACCTTTTAAGACAAAAAAAAATTTTTTTTTTCAAAATTGTAGATCAGCTTCCCCCCTTAAATGATCCGATTATATTTTAAACGCCTTTTTGAAATTATGGTACCACATTGCGGAACATTATCACGTGCAGAAAACATATATATGCGGAAAGCAGAATCGATTGGAACCAATTATTGCTCGATATGTAAAATATGTATAGTTGAATTTGCACAATGAGTGCGGTTTGTGAAAACGCTGCTGGATTTCGAGTGGAGGGAAAGCTCGAAATGCCCAACACCTCGAATAAAATTGGAAAGCGGCCTCTCGAAATGGCATTATGTCATCTGAATTGTGCGGTGGGTGCGCTTTAGAGTAGTATAGGCGATGGAGCTCCGTGTTTAGAGCGGAGATCTTATATAGTGATTCAGCAATTGCTTTAGTCAGCCGTATAGCGGTTGGCGCCACTATAGCCTCCTCTAATGGAATAAATATATCCCCGTCGAATGGCAATTACGCGCATCCACGTCAGTACAAGCAGTTTCGAGGACCGAAATCTAATCCACGTTACTCGAACCGCACCCACCGGAAGACGCTGTTTTACACGGGCCGAAACTACCGAGTATTAATTCGTACAATCCCGAAAGCGAAATTCAAGAGATCCTTGCCCTCTCGTAGGATGCACCGAGTTTTAGTCTGTATTATATAGATATAGATATGTATATGTAGGTGCAAATTGGTGGAGCATCTTGGGATTGCCCGTGGGAAATAATCTGCGACATTGCGGCGAAAGATCCCGACTGCTCAGGGATTCATAGAATTTTTCCTTTCCTAACAATAAGTTAGTGTTTTATATAGGACGGAGCATTATTAATGAGTTGACGCCTATAACGACGTGCCAGAGATATCTCGACGAGATTCATTGGAAAAGTTCAACGATGCCTCGATTTCTCAAGGGTGAAAGGTCCTTGAATGGTATTATTGAGAGAGATGAGTAGTGAAAGGACTACAGTGCTGATACTGCTGATGTTATATACTCGAATTGGACGTGTTGTATATCGTTTTCTTAGATCGTGTCTCTAGATTCGTCAAAACACACTGAGCTTCTCGGCCTTGTCGTTGTGCTTTGTTTCCATTATCTTCATGGACACACCTTCTCTTTATGGTTGCAGGACGAATCTGACCGAGGCTCGACTTTTTATGGTTTTGGAAGGTATAAGACCAATTTATGAGCATTTATTCTGGACTCCAAACTGGTGCCATTTTCTACTTGGGAAACGATGTAATGTTTAATTTAAAGACATGGCCATCCGGATGTTGTGTATATATATCTCATATCATGGTGAGACATGGGACGGTAGAAAATTTCCGTAGGAAATCAAAGTAAAGCATAAATAGTTAGAAATAGAGATGTTGGTCTTACCTTTTGGTATATATTCTAGGTGAATATATATAAAATACTTGATCGTATATTCTGGAAAATGGTTTCAAATTGTACCAGACTATTGTTTATGGTTCTATCGGTGTATATTTAAAATTTAATCATTAATTTACGTAGCTCATTTTCGAGCCGTACTATTCCAAATCAAAAAACTAAAAATATCATGATGAAACGTAGTTATCTTAATATTTTTGTATTATGTGCTCGACGATTTTATGTGAAAAAATTCCAAAATATTCAAAGCCTTTCTTTTTAATCAAAGGACGATCCATTCTATTGTTTTTAGTTCCATAAAATTTACCTTTTTCAAAAATTGTACGTACTTTTTCGGTATAGATCTGATTTTACTCGATCTCGTGTGAAAATCAAAATTAAACAAAAAAGAAAAAGAAAAATACAAAACAAAAAAGAATTCTCTCTGCTCGTTGCCAAGTCCATCGTGAATGATAATGCAAATGATAATACAATGATCAAATTATTGATATACCAAATCTAGAGATGATTCTGGAGATTCAGATGCAGGATCTAATGGGGAGCGATTTAATTACGGGAACAACGATGATTGCGAAGATACTGAAGATCTATTTTTTCACAATACTCATGCTGACAACTATCGTACAAGTATTGTATTGACATTCAATGTCTATTTGAGGCAGAATTATACAGAACAAATACCTATTGTCCGAAATTTCGACAGTTTTCTGCTATTTTTAAAAAGTTAAACTAAATGGAGCTAAATACCAATATTTTCCTGTAAACCACATTTGGAACGAATCGTCGTTCGCTATGGATTTGAAAAAAAAAAGTTTCCAATTATTTTATCATATGTTTTAAAATAAAATCCGCCATATTGTTTTTGTAAAGCATAGAAAGCATTTTCGACCTCGTAAACTGAAAGAGCAAAATAGTACGATAAGTATTTATCCTTTTGATTTTTTTTTCGTTTTTCGATTTGGTAGTGAAACTCGAAAGTGAGCTAAAAATTTTAATGAAAATTCATACTTTTCTTTGCTTTCATTCCAAAGACCATCTCCAAAGACATTACAAAAACTATAATAAGAATAAAAGAATAAAATAAACAAATAAACAAATAAAATAAAATAAAATTGAAAATAAATATAAAAATTACAAAAAAAGTAAATAAAAAAGAAAAACGTTTTTAAATTACGGATACTGAAGCACATTTTAAACAATGAAGTTAATTTTTTAATGACATCGAAATTTAAATAATAGAATTTCATCAATTTTATTTAATTAACTAATAATTAATCAAACTTTTCAAAAAACTGTTTTTTCTCAATTAAATTTAACTTACAATTTCAGTCTAAAATTCTTCAGAAAAAAATTAAAAGAAAAAATAAAAAAAAAATTATACAACAAACTATTTCCCGTGTACGATGATATATAGTTACAATTTTTCTAGGAGCTAACGTAAATCGACACTTTATAAACTACAATTTAATGATTTCTTTGATACATTTTTATACTAGAACACTCTACAAAATTTAGGACAATCATAACTAATTAGATAATTCCCTAATCAGATTTTTTAAACAATTCAAAATTGGGAATTACCAATTGCGAAAATCTGATCGGATTATCATAAGCATTATGAAGATTCCTTCGTAACGGCATTATCGACTGATGGGAAATTGCAATTATTTTCACAACTACACTGTTGTCAGAAATGTTATTAATAATTAGATAATTATTAATTCATTAAAAATTAATAAGATTGCATATTCTACTAAAAACTAATAAAAGGATGTCAACTTGAAAATTTGTCAGAACTCATACAATTAAATAATAATTATGTCGTATAAAATGTTGCAGGTTTTAATCCGAATTTATTATTTTTCTGTCCAAATAACAAATACAAAATAGTAGATTGAAATGTTAAGAAATGTTTTGTTTTTAATTCATCAGTTATAGACGAGTTGATAACGTGAATTACGGGGTAATTTTTGTCTGAAATCAAAAGACGACAGTAATTTGTAATTTTATAAGTTTTTCTTCGGTGTGGACCTCAAAAACCCAGTAGAAATGGCTCTGAAGAGTAACTCTTTATTCAATACATGTCTTGCCGCCCCTTAATCCGGCAATTATAATATTTTCTATATATATGTATATATATATATATATATTAAAAAAAAATCAATCCATATCGGGATACAACAATACAGAAAAATGTTCAATTCATCGAACCGTAAAATAAGCGTCCGATCGACTATGAGATATTTCCGGATTTTATATCCCCATTAGAGAAATTTTACGTATTTATATCCGTCTCTCTTTCAATAAACAAATGTTTATGTTCCACTGACTGTATATTGGGCACAAGAGCGAACAATCGGCTCCAATGGAGGTGACGTGAATTTCCAATTTCTAGCATTAGCGCAATTCCTATACATATACATATATACACGTCGTCATGCATTCTCTATATACATATATATAGGCAATATATCGTCGCGTTTTCAAACTTGAAACTGCACTTACGGTGGATTTACCAATTGAATAGGCAGCAACCCCGATTTTCCGGATTCATTTTTCGTCAAAAATGTGCGCTATGCAAATTGTCCTTCAATTTATAGCGGAATGTATCACGGATTTCTTCACTAAAATGTCGAATTATGTTCGAAAGTCGACATTATAATATATATTTTAACGCAGTTCGACGTAAACCAGCTAAGAAATATCTAGATTCTGGCGAGCTCAACGACACAGTAAGCTTTTACATAAATCTTCATAAAAGTATTGGTTGATTTTTTCATTAGAAAAAAAAAAAAATTAAAAAAAAAGAAATCATCAAGAAATGGAAATTCATATGTGTACCAGGGTGTCAATTGAATCGAAAACGGTTAAATCGAAAGTAATGTCTGAAGTAACTTTTTATGTAATTTCTGAAATCATAAGCGATGTGTTTTTTATTACATATAAAAATTTAATAGCTATTAAAGACAAACTTCTGTACATTTATCAAAACTCAGTTAAGTGAACATATTTTTATTAGCTTTTGTATATGTTTGACTGTGTAGCGCCCGATATACTCCATCAGATTGTTCAATAAGTTTGAAGTAGTCGACGATGCAAGAAGTTCTGGAATTGTTATTGGAGCATGAAATCGCGTGTATTGCAGATTACAGTTATCAATATTAACTATTGAAACAGAGATCATTTCAATAAAAAAGAAAAAAAGAATAAAATAAAAAAAAAATAGAAATAGAACTGCAATATACATAAGCAATATTGGAATAAATATAATGTTGTACTCATTCCTCTCTGATGCATTTTCTATATTTGTACCAATTATTGATTCCCACTGAAGATTGAAGTAGAATAAATAAAAGTATAAATAATATTATAAATATATGCGTATTTTTGTAAATGGAAATTATTCATTATGCATATATATAAATAATATATAATAAATACATATATAGAATGTATGTAGAATAAATATATATTGACGAGTTGACAATTTAACGTTGAATATTATATGTACGTTGAAGTTTATATATCTTGAATTTAGAAATATGAGACGACATATATAAATTCAACATATTTAACGCTCTAAATATTTTTGAAACCCATTTCTATGCTAGCATCTACAATATCATAAAGCATCGATTCATTATTGCCCTTTCTATTTTGTTAATTGATATAGAAATTATCGTAAAATGGTCATAAAAATGATCACAGTAGTCACCAAGCTATTCAAGGTATTTAAGTAGGATAAACAAAAGCCAATTTTGAACCTTTAGATTAAAAGCTTAATCAACAAAATACGGCAAAAATGTACGACAAAAAGATAATGCTTTCTGGTTCTCCAAGAGTCAAGTAAAAGCCCGCATTGTCATGCGGCATGTAGAGATACACACCCAATGCTCGTGGTATTAAAAGGGATAGCTACAAAAACCCACTCCATTTTTCTATGGTTGCTGGAGGTTAACTGCTGTATTTTCTTGCCAGGACAAACAGTCAAGAACCTTCTTTGCTCGACGAACCCGTATATGTACGGCAGCAGAAGGAAACGAGTTTGTGGGTAAAAAACAATTGGAGATATTTGATAACTTTGGAATACCATGGCTATATGGAATTACATGCTAGAATATATATTTACGCTGCTCATTCTGCCTTATTCAACGCTTATTCGAAATGGCCCATTGGCATTTACCGCCCTGAAGCGAACTATAGAATATCTCCGACGCAATATAGGTTGTTATAGCGCGAATTGGTGCGAGCATCTAATCCTGTATATGAATGCGCCCCAACTTGCGAGCCTTATTTCGGTTCCTGCAAATGACGCAAGATATACTGAATATAGTATTCAACGAGTGTTAGTTGAATTGTACAATAAGACGTTCGGAACGTAAGTTAGAATTTTGCGTCACCCTATATATAGTTATATGATCTAATTGCAAAATTGCATTTATCTACACAGAGCGAAAGAAAATGTTTAATGGAATAAATATTTTTTTTCCTTATGTCCTTTTACTTTTTTTATTTTTTTTGTTTTGTTTTTGTTCTGGAATTGTTATTGGAGTTGTTTTGAACAACTCCAATTGAAAAATACAAATTGAAAAAAAAACAATTGAAGGACAATTATAAAATCATAGCATAATGGTAAAACTTGTGATTATAAAAAATAGTTAATTTTACTGTTTTATATAAAATAATATTGTTCCGTTTACTATTTCCGATATTTAATACGCTAATTTTCACATATTAGAATAAAGTATATAAAATATTATTTTGTTAAGAAAACAAATTCATTTACTATTGATTCGTTTCCGAGCACCTGCTTAAATGTTGTTTAGTTGCGTAATGGTAATTGAACTTTTGAGTAAAATAAAGTTATTCAACAAAAATGTCTCGGTTTTTATTAAAAATATTATACTGCTGCTTATCTAATTTTCAACATTTTCAATAACAGAGGATGCAGATCTGCTTTCATAGTATGACTCTAAAGATTTATCCACTTAATATGTATATATATTCCAAATGTTCAAACGTTTGTTTTAAACAGGACAATTAAATGTTGGAATGTCTAAATACATACGTTCGAACATTTGACATATAACCGACTTTATTCGAAAATCATATACTATAGTATAAATAACCTCAACTTTCAAATACCGTAGTTTTGCAATTAAATAGTCACTAAATAATCATACATTGTAAAATAGACATAATAAATTTTGATAACCTCTTTACATATAGTAAAAACAATTATGGTGCGGTTTACAATTTTGAATTGTAAAAGTACCATTCTGTCAACAACAACTTTTCAAATTTGTTAGTTCTACTATTCTTATATTCTTGATATCGAAGCAGCATAATGGTTCCATTACCCGTTTTTTTTTTTTTTTTTTTTTTTTTTGATAAATGGAAGTAATGTCGTCATTCATTTCATCTACAAAAAAATAGTTTTTTTTTTATGAAATGTATCAAACTATGAAAATCCCTATAGATAAATGATGGAAGAAGATGAAATGTCCCGGTACCTGGTGTATGATCAATTGCTGAGGGCGTCCCTATTTCTGCTGATCCTATTACCGGGGTTGCCAGGTTGGTAATGTGAGGATGTACATTTCATTAAATATAAATTAGTAATTGTTTTCAAACCAAGCAAATGTAACACGGACAAAACATAACCTAAAACGACATTATCAAATTTGGTGGTCGATGGAAAATGATCAATGGACCGTGGATGGCGACAATTTTGGAAGAAATTTTGTAGAGCAACGACAGTAATGTATACACGGTAATAATTGTATTGTTGAGACATCTATACTGTAGTTAACACACCATTCTCGTGGGTTGACAAGACCATTTCTATGGTCGACATGAGCATAGAATTGATTTTCCAACAATACTTTTTTTTTCAGTGCACATACAGTCAAGTTGACAAGTAGTTTTGTACTTTAAGAGAAGAGTATACGACTTGCTCCAAAAACAATAAATGTACCGATAAAAATTTTTTTTTAATTGTTTAAACTTGAAAATACATTTATCAGTCATCTGTGTATTTTCTTTTAAGACGAAATAATTTACAATATGAGACTGGAACAATTTCAATAAAATCTATTATTATAACTTGAAAAAAGCCGGATAATCTTTTATGCATGAGTGATCGAATATTTAGCTGCATTCCGAAAATACATAATACAAAATTGTAATCTAGATTTTTTTGATTATTTCGGATTTGTTACTGTGGAATAAAGCTCAATACGCGGTCATGCGGACAAAGTGTGAATCAAAATTCCAGGAAACAAATGAAAATTTGACATTGTTTCGGAGTGATTTTAAAAACTTGCATTAAGTTCTTGAAGCGCTAAATTTACAGCACATAGTTTTCCATGTATACTTGAAAATTTATACTATTTATTACGTTGAATAATTTATATTAAACGTACAAATACTGCAGGTATAGGTATGAATATTAACGAATTCTTTTGTTAAAACCCTATTGTTAACGAAGTTTGAGCGTGAGAGAAATGTCCATTTCCATTGTCGGCAAAATGTAATGAAAATTATTACAGATACGTCACACAAGGAGTGAATGAACACGGCATGCTTCGTATAATAGACTCGATTAAATATACCATTTACAATTTATGCCCTTTTCAAAAAGGTTATGTATATTTGTTGAGAAAAGGTTGACGTTTTTTTGAAAATGTCACGTCTGATTTAAAAAAAATTATATATTTTAATATTTCGATGAATTAATGCGAATTAAGGGCATTTTGAAATTTCAATTTTAACATATATTTCTATACTGTAACATAAACAAACTGCAATCGGGTAACCTCATACCTTCACGAATACAATTAAATTTTATAGTTTATTTTTTTTTAAATGAAATTGCAGCATTGCCCGTTTGCCTATTGTCTGAATAAAAATGTCTATAAGATAAACAAAAAGTAATATAAATACTTAAAATATAGAACATTATAGAAGCGAATTTATCTGTTTCATCTAGAAGAACCGTAGTACAAATTTATTCATTTTCGCCTTATTACATTGCCTATTTTTTCTGAATACTACTCCAAACTTAATGAAATATATTGAAATTTCCGAATAATAATCGTAAAAATATAATCATAATTAATAATAAAAATTGTCTGAAACTTAAAAAAAAAAGAGGTAATGAAACCTTTGTTGATTTGTGATAATTAATACCACGAGTCACCAAAAATGATGTGATAATTATAATTCATATGTTTCATAACGAGGTAGAAAACATCAAAAAAATGTATTTTTGAAGGTCCTACCGTATTTTTTACACTAGTATTTCACCTATGTGTCTTTAACGTGGTAAATATAATAAAAAAATAAAAATAAAAATAAATAAATAAATATATATGTACAAATATGTATATAATATATGATATAAGTATATTACACGTGCTACATACAAATCAAATGGAACTCATTTATATTTACTGAATTTCGTAGGTTGTGATTTCCCTCTTCTAAAGTGACATATTCATTCCAGAAGGCTTTCTCGGTTTTCACGACTTTCACAATAAAACTCGAATTTCAAGTCGAAAAAGTAATCCGCGTAGAAGTTTTCGAGGTTTTCCAGCGACCCCTCAATGAAAGCCGGGTTGAAATATTGAATTTGTCCAAATCGAGTTTTTCAATTCTTCGAATTTCAGATTTTTTAAAAGCATTAACTTTAATGAATGCCGCGAGTTTACAATCCCAACGACTCGTTCTGATCGTCTATTTGTAGATTGCAAAAGGATCGTTTTTATAATTGAATATATTCTTATTTATTAATATTAGAGTAACGAATCAAAAGTCAATTGTCATTGATCCCGCATTTTTCAATGCACGGTCGAAACACAAGGACGTACCACAGTTTAAACATTTTTTTTTTTTTAGTGAGCCGTGCTACATATTTGTATATGGAATCAGATGTAAAAATAAATATATATTTTTTTTGTAGGCAACAATAAATTTTTTGTTTTCTTAATCTGGAAGCCAATAGCTACAGAGGTAGGGATTTTAAAAATATTTAATGTATGAAGAAATGGCAATAGAAGAAATGTTTATAACTGTTGCGCTTATTGTTAATATTATGTAAAACCAAACGTACATCTCTTAATAATCTTATTGACAGGTACTGAAAATTTCAAGTCAATCTGTGAAAATAATTTCATGAATTATGCTGCAAAACAATTTGAAAAACAAAATTTCGAGAAAATACAGATTAAGGTATTTTAAGGTACTTTTTCTAATGATAATTAAAATTGAAAATGTCTATGATATAAATTTTTTACTTGTTAGTTTGCGATCCCTTTTAGAATGATTCTCATCATTTTCAGCCTTTTTTGAAAAATGAGAAGTATGTATTTTTAACTTAAGTATGTATAAATAATATATAATATATATATAAAGTATATAAAAAGTATAAATATATATATAAAGTATGTATAAATAATAAATAATATATAAATAATAAATTACTAGATATATATATATATATAGTTATTAATAAGCTTTTCAATATAATTAATTTAAATAAATGAAATAAAAACAAAAAATGAATTAATACAGTCACATTCGAACTAAACGGCAAGAAGTACAGTAAATGTCAAGTAGTCCATTTCCCGTTGAACAGAGAGTAAACAAACAACATGGCGCGTCGTGCGAAACTTCTTGTTGACGATTGAAAAAGTTTCCAACAAAAATATACCGTCTTTCATTTTCATACGTTAAAAAAAGTACGATATATTGATTACTTAATGCAGACTAAGGTGACTTGTGACTAGCATTTTCGAGAATTACTATTGGAAAGTACGCACACCATTTTTCTACTTTCCAACTTAAAGTGTTAGACGGAGCCGGCTTGATATTATGTAAACAAGCGTGTAAACAGATCGTAAAAAAGAGATTCCGAGCAAAGTGCACATATGTATATCATACCAACTTACATCTCACAGATTTAGGGCGTGATCTATGGTTTTGTAGAATGATCGTTGGCAATGGCATAATAGTGTGCTATTTGACAGAAATGCGTATCTAACGAGTAAATATTGAGTATTTGTCTAATATGTTTATAAATACAACAAAATGTCAAACGTGCCTTATCTGATTAAAAATGTTCTGTTAATAACAAATAAACAGTGAAAAAAGTTAAATTACATTCGTTTGATAATAAATTTGTTTAAAAATTCATTTAAAAATTCAAAATGGCAATTCGTAATCAACGACCTCGAAAACCCCGTAAATGCTAAATTTTAGATGTTTTTATTTCATCTGCCATATTGGATCCGCCATTTTGGATTTTTAAAAACCAACAACGGCGACCTCGAAAACCCAGAAATACCCCAAATTTTCATAAACAGTCAACGTCTAGAAAAATTCGTGTCTCAAAGGGTTAACAGTGGAGTAAATTCAGTCATGTGGTATAGTAATAAAGCGGGGACTTGGCCTGTACGAAAAAATATTATAGAGCCGCGAAACTATATAGTAAATTATACCAAAATTATAGTTCTCGTGTAATTTTGTCAGTAGTTTCCTATAGTATTTTCATAAATTTCATGTTATCAGATATATATAAAATGTAGTCATTGACCCTGAATTACGGCAGTACTGGGGTACTACTGACTACGTATTTCAGCAGTAGCTCATTCCTCGCACTGGATGAAATATCTAACCGTGCGCAGACTTTGCTGAATTCTTCGCGCAAGGTCGATAAACGGGTCGCGGACGTGGTTTTATATTTACATCCTCGCGGTGGTATTAATGTGTAACATTAATGGTCGTACGTGTAAATTATGATAGAAAGTGAGAGACGCAAGCTTAATGCATCTGTCATTTCAGATGTGCATTGTGATTGGTATTACACGATGGGGAATACCTACGTACCCGGTATAAATCATCATTGATAGGAATAATGTGCTCAAAATGCAAATGGTGAAATACTCCAACGGATAAAATAATATTAACGTTTGCCGGGCGACATAATCATCAAGGGTTATCACTTATCAACTGAAATAAGTGGTATCAGAATAGCTAATCGAGCCATTGATGTATGTTTGCCGTTTATGTAAGCACAAATTGCGAAAAAGATTAAGTGTTTTAGTAAAATTTGATACACCAGTTGGGTGTGGGTTCGAAAAATCATTTTGACGTCGCCGTATGATCCTTCTCTGGGGGTCGACAACTCCCGAGTACCATTGTCGTGCCTAATCGATATAATATACCAACATGTCAGTTCAGAACCTCCTATACTGTCTCTGGTAATGATAACGGCAATATTTGCGAAACGTCACCGACAAATGATATTTCTGCGACCATTATAGCAAGTTGTCCAGCACCTGGTCTATTAGGTCGGGTGTCGTCCTATCACGTTCTGCAGCAGTTACCTAGTTATTAAACGTCAACGATCGAATATATAATACATGTGAAACAAAATTAAAGAAATTTTTAATCTCCAAAAGTACAATCATGGCGCCTGCAACAATCTGGATTCAGCAAGCAGTAAACGTAAAACCTCGACCAATCATTCCGTGACTTGATCGTAACCCAAGCTGCGTGGCGTGCAGCAAATTCCGAAACGTCAAGACTTTTACGGCAGAATGTGAACTGGCTGCATGCACGCACAGCTTCGTTTCGCCATGAAATTCCCATTTCCGGCTTTCCGTATATATATATATATATATATATATATGTATAGGGAAGCCGCTTTCCAAAAGCAGGAAGTTAAGTACGGCCGCGGGCTCGCGCTTGTGCACACTCGACCAATGACAATATCCACGGGCGAAGAGCTCTCGGCGCTATCTCCTGGAGGTCATTTGTCATTCGAAATAACCGAACGATCCGTGCTCGCGGTTAACCGCTTCGTTAATCCAATTTCCACGATCTGCGCTTGTGGAACGAGGGCCGCCGTCGAGAACGAAAAGACGAAAACTTTGACTTGGGAAACTTATACTTTCGTAAAGTCGATTCGTTAAAACCGATGATATTCGATCCGCTAGGAGATATGGTTAATTGCGTTTCGGTGCATTGATTGCAGAGACGAACACGTACATCGTCCACAGTTTCATGAATCGTGGGAATAATTAAAAAAAAAAAAAAAAATTCCAATGAAATGAATGAATTTTAAAATCTGTTTTGGGCTAGACCACCAAGAAGACTGACTGGAAACAGGAGGTCTAATAAAGGTAGTTTGGAGGTACGTCAAGGCATAACCCGGGACATAGACGTTGAGTTAGAAACTATAATAATGTTCAGTAGTTTTCTGAGCACAACAACTGAAACTTTATATTGATGGGACTTGCTAATCATGTATTCACGGATAGGATACCCACGGATAAAAATTGTTAAAGTTTATTAGGGAAACACTTGTACGTGGTTACCAAGGTATTTGGGCATAGACATTAGTCGAGTTCCCTAAATGTCAGGAAAGTTAAACACCACTCACCGAGTTTGACTGACCACTCAAACCGATGATTTCGCAAATCACGTCCTTTTATTTATCCTCGTGCCAATAAGTGTCTAATAAATTTGTTAAATCCCTATGAACTTCAATCCACGAGTTGAGTGTGTACCGGTCAAACGTGATTGTGTCAGTCGCAGGATGAGGAACAGTGCGCTATTGTTCAATGATCTTTAAATCTTACCTACGACAGTCGACCGGTAGGATCGATCCAAAAAGTATAGCGATATATATGTCATTCTTTGGGCTGAGGGCCTCGTAAATATATCGACGGAAAACGTGGATTTATCTAGCGGAATAATACGAGTCGCACTGCATGCGGACGCAAACGTGCCTGCGTCTCGGGGATTCCTTATCCGTGAAATGTATATACAGTTGCACCTTACTATATACTGAATGCAGGTCAGATTTTTGTAGAGCAAACTTTCCCAGATCAACGGAAAAGCACTCGTGTCTTTGCATGACTCTCCGCCTGATTCCTAATTGCGCGAATCAATAAAGCAAGCCGAGAAAAATTATGGAAATTATTGAAATATATGCAAAAGGAAATATAGAATAACGCGGCTGTCTGTTTCATGTATCAACTAATAAATATCTTTTCTGATTAAGTGAACTTAATTATTCTAAATTACTTGGTCTTTCGTTGACAAGAGTCCATAACTTTGTGAATCTTGAAGTGATGATGTATGATACTTTTACGTTTTCTGATCAGTTAGCTGTCGCTCGCGTTATGTTGAGTTTCAGAGATCAACTAAGGCCTAACTAAGGATCCAAACTATTTTATACTTAATAAGATCATGGGCCCTTCCACATTTAATATATGCATCAAGTATTTGGACGCCGTACAATCAATAAGAAATTAAGTTATCTAGGAGCTCCGAATTAGCAGCCCTGTTTCTCACCAGGTCAAATCCATATGTCGTTCTTCTGTCCCAAACCATAAACGTGCCTGGAATGGTATAAAGTTGTCGTATATACCCTTTTTACCAGGAAGATTTTCATTACGCTTACCAGATTTTCAAAGAGATTTTATTAATTATGCGCCATAGTAGATCTTTTTTGGTTGTGAGTTATTAACACATCTTCATACTATACGTATGGTGTAAAGGGAGCTCTGCCCGCGATTTTAATAGATAAATAAATAAGCAAAAATAAGTGAACGTTTCGAAAATCTTTTGTTTTGTAGTTTGTATTTGTTTTCTGTATATTGTCGAAATATGCCTCACTTTCAGAAACATTTCCAGTTCTCGCAACGTTATCTACATTTGTCCGCCATCAATTTCAACCGTCAATATAACGGTGACTCCACTCCCAAAATTTAAATGCAACAATATCGCTGATGGCAAGAATTACAATGCGTCATCTTTCCGGGGGAAAAAAAAGGAGCAATAATTCATTCGATTGCAAGGTGGATCGACGAGCGCTTCGAACATCGAATATTTCTTTCCTATATAACAGCATATATAGTAGCTGCGCGGGTGCGGTTCGCCTCTATTTCAAATTGACAATGCCCGTGCACACAATATGTGGAGCTCGCGTATATCCCCGTCATTATTTACTTGTCTGCCGACCTCTGTTAAATATTCAATAACTGATGTGTACTGTTTATATTCTACTAGTGAACCTAATGTCCAGATCTCTCAATACGAAAAAATGGAATCTTTGACTTTATATATTTAATATATAACTGTATTTTATTATTTTAAAAACGTTGGCCTTACGCAGCCATCAAAATGGTTGTTTCGAATTTATGATGATGATGATGATGACGATGACGATGATGATTATAATATCGACTTTATTGACATAAAGAAGATAAAACTATATATATATATATATATATACTGTAGCTGTCAAGACCCTTATTAAATAACGAAATTAACGAATGTGCAGGAAATATGCTAAAATGACGGTCATATGCTGCATATTACGACGTTATCTCGGCATGCTTCTGCATTTTTTGCTATCTGGGGACAAAAGGTACGGCACAGGTTAAGATGCTGTTTTATCAGATTGACTGAAAAATTACTAAAAATTAAACAGTTTGAACTGTTTTTATAAATCACTAAATATTTATTTTCTACACGGTAACTACAAACTTTAGTTAAAAATTACCGAATATTTTTTTCGGTTATAAGACTATCCTGCATCTTTAGAAGGAATCGAAGAGGCGTGAAATATTGAGACACAGCTAGTAACATTAATATTGTAGAAAAAGAGCAGCAAAAGTTTAAATATAATCAAACCTCTAGCACACCGCAAAATAAAATACGCATATAGAATTTTATTGTTATAGAATAAAACGTGATGCAAAAAAAAAAATTTTTTTTTAATTATTATACGAATTCATCAATGAAAGTCGTCGGTTTAAGTCCACCACGTGATTGCAGCTGCCCTCTGTCGATGCGTTGAGCAATCTTGAATGGAGAGGCAAACCTGTCGGTATCACAGAAATTCGATGCAGACGCAATTCTTATCGAATTAATTAATTATTATGAAACCTCGAGTGTTTTAGATGATACCTATAATATTTTATAAGTATTCATTTATTTATTCATTTATTTATTTATTCATAATATTTTTAGACGTATTCATGGTAACAATTTAAGATGAATCAGTAATAGTTATCTATTCGTTTCAAAAATTAAATTATATAGTTATGCTTTTAGTTATTAATATTAGCTAGATTAATATAATAATGTTAGTTATATTAATTATCCCAACAAGCACACAATTTTGATAATTATGTAACCATTACGTAACATGTAACATTTATAAAAATGTTACGTATCTGTTACTTTTATAATGTTTCCATAAGGTAAGATATAGCGAATATGGGCAATAATTTCATACAAACTATTCAGTAGAATTCTTTTTATTTTCTTTTCCTTTCATTTCTTCGTTGCTTTAAACAAACAAAAAAAAAAAAGAAAAAAAGAGAAAAAAAAGAAGATATTGCAATAAAAATCTCTTTTGTAACTCTTAATAAATTAGCATATAGCTGACATTCGTTACATCTTTTCGTAATTATAGTGAATTTCAAAAGAATTCTTTTTCAATTACTATATAAAATTCCTTGTGTTTGTTGAGATAATATCAATATAGACTACTATAAATTTTGCAAAAATCAATATCAAATTCAACTTTCAATGCATTTAATATCATATCTTTATTACAAGAACAAAAATACAAACATGTATAAAAACTGTATGTATAAAAACTATTTACAAAAATCTATATATATCATGAATACCGTATAAATATAAAAAAAAATGTTTATTCGTAATGTAAAAAGGTTATTGGAAGCAATTAACAATTTTAACGTAAAAAAAATACAAAATATTTTAATGAAATTATTATTATTTATAAGTGAAAATGAAAAGTTTTTAAAGGGTTGAGTATACAATAATGTGACA